>BQKN01061177.1:165-11645 GCA_022839385.1 Asparagus kiusianus | reverse complement strand
TAGTTTCATATCCTTGCATATATCATATATTGCTTATATCTCTTTGCTAGGATATATCTTGTTGTTCATATTCTTATCCTAGCTCATATATATTGTTGTATTTCATACTTGCTAGGATAACTTGTTAATTAATTTTAATTGGCATAAAATCAGATTAGATTAGCATAAGACCCTAATCACCACCCCCCCTAGGGTCTAACAGGCTGTGCCCTCGATATCGATGTCCCGATATGAGGTTTTTCCTTGGCTATTACTATTATAGCATCAAAGATGATACAACCCTCTTGATTAGATATGTTCTGGGTCACGGTTATTTTTATAGTTTTACATAAGTCGTTTCCATGGTAACTCCGTGGTTAGTGCATAACTTTTCATGCACAGTTACTTAAAATTTAATCGACAAATATGGGGTTTATAAAGGGGAATTAGACGGAGAATATATCATGTATATAAACGGGCATATGGGTATTCTTGATATCCTGAGTTATATATATATACATAGGGCCAAAGAGCCAATACTTAACTTGAAGCCCTGTTCCCGGGAAGGTTTACGAGGAAGCGATTTATGTACATGAAAATATTCTTCTCTAATTCAAATAACATCTAAAACAGTAATAATAGGCTTGTGTGTTTTGTGGTTGACCCTATTTGATATCTATATTTAGTATTTTTTTATCGTTAATTGAATTTTCATTTTTTTCTTTATTCATGTCATATTACACTTACACGTGCATTATTCCTTCATTTTACATGCTTGTTGGGAGTTTTCTGACTCCCCTGGGGTTTGTATGCCCCAGATTCGGGAAATGTTCTTTCTTCACAGGACCGAGAGTATTTCAAGGAGCAGGCTCAACTGCAGTGATCACCGTTCCTTTTATCAGTTCTCCAGTTCGGTTATTTTAGGTAGTTATTTGGTTTAGGTTTTTCTTTAGCCATAGTTGGCTCTCCAGACTATGGTGTATTTTTTCTTTCTCTTTAGAAAATTTTGGACTTATCATAGAACTATGGAAATTTTTGATATTTCTTTATCTATACATTCCTTTTTATTATCTTGGTTACATGCTCTTTGGTATAGTTCTATGTGTATCCGGTGACTAAAAGTTAACTTTATTGGAAAAATACTAGAATTTATTTCTTAAGCACATAGCATTCTGATTTTTTCGATACATATAACTGTTTATGTGTATCCGGTGAAAATTATATATGTGTATCAATCATACACATTTAACTCTATACATTGTATTTCATAGGATTCAAGTACGCGCTTGGTGTGACTCTAGGGCTTAACTTAAGACTCGACAGTGGATCATATCCACAAGTACAACAGAGGTGCTATCTACACATGAATACTTTCCGGATATAAGTTATAATAAATGTCAGCAAGATTCTTACATAATTTTATCAGGACCACTCAGTGATAATACCATACAGTCTGGTCTCTTTGTCAAACTATGTCAAACTATAGAGCCTAGGGTATGGAAAACTGTCAAACCCTAATAGCTCGATTAGTGTTTATTGATATTAAACTCATAACCTATAAGATCAAACTGACACTCAGTTTATTTTATTTACCTTGGCTAAGGATTTCCTGGTATAGTTATATCAAACAATCTTATGACATCAACTCCTTATACTGGGAGAGACGAATATCATCTTGGCATCTCAATATCTACTTATGTCTCGGGATGCACCCAACAAGAACTGCTATACACAACTCAATGAGAATTGTGGTTAGGTAAAAGTCTAAGTACACCTATACTGACATGTTAGATATTGCACTCATGCCTCAGGTCAAGAGACTACTATGTACTATATCACTTGAGAACTTCTATTTGACAGTTAAGTATAATTACTAACTAGATGTTCTCAGTGAGTCGTCCAGTCAACTCATTCACTAATGAGTCACATGTATACTATATGTTGATATCTCACATCAATGATCCAAGAGATGGATCATCATCCGACCAAAGGAGAAATAGAGTATACACTAGTCTTTCCAAAGTGATGATGTCTCATTTCAACACATCATCGACTAGAAACATTTGAGAATATACGTTAGCGACAAATCAGATCTCTTCATTATGATCATATCCGAAATGTTTGATAGTTTAGTATCATTCTAAGGACTTTATTTGTATTAAAATACTAGATAAATATGACCAAAATAGCATACTATCATTTTGAACAAGGATGTTATATTCATATAGGTCCTGTTACAAAATATAATTATTGCCTGCAAGGCATCTATATCTAACGGGGGGGGGGGTATGAACAAATCTTGAAAAAGAGATACCCGGGAGATAGACTTTTATTGTCCGTACGCCAAACTAATCATGGCAGTATTATCAGCGTGTAGCTGCCCCAAGATCGCTCCACAGAAAGTCTCGGAATTCCAAAGGTTTTCCTCTGAAGCGTCAAAGTCCAAGCCAAAGCGTTTGCGTAAGAAACGATTGGCCGTTCAAGGTGGCGAACTTCCAGAAGTCACAATTAATATGGCTGATAAGGGAAAGGCGACTCGACCTTCTAGTTCTAACCCCCTTATATAGTATCGTCTAACCCGGTTGGGATCAGGAACCATTAGACAAAGGGACTATCAGAGGATGAATAGAGGGCTATCTTCGGAGGATGAAGCATCAGATGCTAACTCTGTAGTCGCTTCTGACAATACGGTATCCAGTCCAGGACAATCCCGTGAGGTAGTTATGATTAACACCGAGAAAATGACCAAAATCCTTGAAGACGTTCTGGCCAAGTAGAGAGAGAATTTGAGATTTGAAATGAAAATAGCTATGCAGCAGATGAGAAAAATGCATGACCAACAGATTTGGGCTTTGTCTAATCAGATTGACAAATCTAGTCATCACAACAATGCCTATCGAGCACGTAGCGATTCAGACATGGACAAACACCTCAATGCTGATAACACTCCCATTAACCAAAACGTTGGGGGTTGCCCCACTGAAGATAATAACGATGGGGTTGGTCCTACCGAAGATGACAATACTGAGGCTAGCCATGTTATTCCTCTCAGAAATCATCCAAAGCATAATACAGACGAGGACAAAAAGATGAAAGACCTCGAGAGTAAAATCAACGCTCTAATGTCTGCTCGAGAGGTGAAGAAGACTGGTATTCCGTGTCCTTACCCGAGAGAGTGGGAGTCAATCTCATACCCGGTGAAGTTTAACCTGATCAACTTCATGACGTTCGAGGGGAAGGGCTTGTCCACTCAATATCTGATCTACTTCAAATCCCACTTGGGCATAATTTCTGGCAATGAAGCCTTCATGGTTCGGTCATTTGTGGGCATACTTCGTGGGGCTGCCTTCGATTGGTATCATCGTCTCAAGCCTAAAAGCGTCAACAATTGGGATGACATGGAAAGCTCATTTCTCGACAATTTCTTTGATGATGACACCAAGGTATCAATCAAGATGCTCTTTGAGGATAAACAGGAAGATGAAGAGACGGTCAACGACTTCGTCAAGCGCTTCTGAAATAAGGCAATGAATTATCGAGATCCAGTCACAGAGGACTTCATCCTCCAAATCTGTCATAACAACCTGTCCATTGATATCTTGGAAGTTATGGGAGTAGCACTGTCCAAGACTTGGAGAGAGTTGAAGGTGTATGGAGAGTAGGCCGAATGCTTACTCAGAAGGAAGAAAGCTGAGAGAAGCAAACCAATGGTTAACCCTCCGAATTCAAGCTTCGCCTCCTGTGGTAAGGGGAAGAAACTTGTAGCAGCTGTTAATGTTAATCAGACATCATAGCAGCAAACCCGAAGATAGCAAAAGACTTCATATCTGAAACTCCAAAAAGAGTACTCCTTCAAGGACGAAGACGTTCAAACCATTTTTGAATCCCTCCTCGAAAACAACAAGATCAAGCTGACACCTATCACAAATCAGGAGGAAGCTAATAATACTTTGGATCCAAAGTACTATGTGTACCACATGAGGATCATTCATCCCACCAAGGCTTGTTTTGCCCTTAAGAATAGCATCCAAATATTGGTTGAAGCTAGCGTCATAACGCTAAATTAATCCGAATCAGGACTCCGAAGAGTATACGAGTATAAACTGCTTCTTAATCCTCCAACAGGTACATAAGGATAAACTGCTCCGTGTGTACTTCAACAGGTATATGAGTCTAAACTATTTTCTAATTTTAGTGGGAAGTTCCTAGAAGAATATCATATGTGATATTCTTAAGGATAACCCGACCATTTAGCTGAATACAAAGTATTCCTCATTAGACCCAGTTTCGTAAGGAAAGCTGGGGGTGGACAACCCATGTAATGAGAAGTTCCTGGAGAGTGCCATGCCTGGTATTCTTAAGGATAACCCGGTCACTATAAATGGTGATAAATGAGAAACTCCCACTCTGACTTTGAATGTTTTCAAGGATGAAACACATCTCATTGTTAGGATTAATTTCACCAACTTCCAAGCACTCTTTTGCTGAGATGAGATTTGTTCACTTCGTGGATCAATCTTCCCTCACAAAAAACTCCCACTGGTGTTTGTCAATTTATAATCTTTCACCATAAAGTCCCTCACTGATCAAATTAATTAACAGTGGGTCTACTAAAATTCTTTCTGGTTAATCCATTCAAACTCACACTGTGTCTGTGCACTCAACACTCCTATTGTTAGAGTTCGGACATAATGCTTGGAATTTTAATCTGCCAATCCTCGACAATTGTCAAACCCCTTCATGTTAAGTTATCACTTTATACCAAGAACC
This sequence comes from Asparagus kiusianus, assembly GCA_022839385.1. Taxonomy (NCBI): domain Eukaryota; kingdom Viridiplantae; phylum Streptophyta; class Magnoliopsida; order Asparagales; family Asparagaceae; genus Asparagus; species Asparagus kiusianus. The sequence continues at coordinate 6,896 of BQKN01061177.1, read as the reverse complement.
CCCACTGAGTGATCGGTACAAGTCAACACTCCCAATGTGATTTTTACTCTCACTCCTACTATATACCTAGTCAAACATTCCTACAGTTAGGATCATAACTAAAATCTCCTCTCGATTCCTTCCATGAACGAGAGGTCCACATTCAAATAGAGCGATCAAATATTCTTATAGTCGGGGTCGTTTTAAACCTCCCACTTGGTCAAACCTTCCTACAGTTAAGACCACAACCAAAATCCACTCTCGATTCCTTTCATAAACGAGAGGTCCACTTTCAAATTGAGCAATCAAACTTATAAAAGTTAGGATCGTCTCAAACCCCATTCGGTCAAACCTTCCTACAGTTAGGGCCAAAGCCAAAATCCCCTCTCGATTCCTTCCATTAATGAGAGGTCCATTTTCAAATCGAGTGATCAAACCTTCTTATAGTTAGGGTCGTCTCAAACCTCCCACTCAATCAAATCTTCCTACAGTTAGGGCCAAAGCCAAAATCCCCTCTCGATTCCTTTCATGAATGAGAGGTCCACTTTCAAATTGAGTGATCAAACCTTCCTACAGTTAGGGTTGCTTCGAACTCTCACTTGGTCAAACTTTCCTACAGTTAGGGCTAGAACCATAATTCACTCTCGATAGATGAGAAACTCACCTTTAGTTCGATAATCAAACCTTCCGACAATTAGAATTATCCGAATCTTTTCGATTCTGGAGTGGAGATCTCACTCTTAGGTTCACCTTCCTGGATTCTTGAAGTGGAGAACCCACTTTGAGTTTCTTTTATAACTGAAGATAGAATATAAAATTCTTCCTCTTCAGCTTTGGGAGATAGAATATAAACTTCTTCCTCTCTCACATCGGGTTTGTCTTTACCCTAAAAGAAGACCTAAAGATAGAATATAAAATTCTTTCTCTCTAGCATTGGGTTCATCTTTGCTCTAAGAGAAGACACAATCTTTCAACTCCAAAATCCATACTTCACACGCATGGGGAATTTTATCCCGAATCCTAAGTAGGGATAAGTCAACGCCTAACACGCGTTATCGGTTTAGTCTTTCGCCCAGTGAAAAAGATACCATAATCTAAGTCTTGGGAATTTTATCCCGAAGCCTAAGTAGGGATAAGACAACGCCTAACACGTATTGCTAGTTTAGTCTTTCACCGAGTGAAGAAGACACCATAATCCAAGTCTGGGGAATTTTATCCGGAAGCCTAAGTATGGATAAGACAATGCCTAACACGCGTTGCCGGATTATTATTTCACCGAGTGAAGAAGACACCAGAATCCAAGTCTAGGAAATTTTATCTTGAAGCCTAAATAGGGATAAGTCAGTGCCTAACACGCGTTGCTGGTTAGTCCTTGATCATAAAAAGGACAAAGCCCACATATTCGACATTGTGGCAGACCGTTATTAATAATGCCAAAATCTTTGCCTCGCACGCGCGGTAAATTTTATCCTGAATCCTAAGTAGAGGTAAGCTAATGCCTAACACACATTACCGGTTTAGCCTAAGTAGGGATAAGTTAGCGCCTAACACGCGTTACCGGTTAGTCCTTGACTGTAAAAAAGGCAAAAGCTCAATATTCGATATTGTGGTAGGCCGTTATTAGTAATGCCAAAATCCGTATCTCACACGCATGGAGAATTTTATCCTGAATCCTGAGTAGGGGTAAGCCAATGCCTAACACGCTGAGAAATTTTACTCCGAAGCCTAAGTAGGGATAAGTCAACTCTTAACACGCGTTGCCTGGTAGTCTATTCCCGAAAGAAAGATGAAATCTACATGTTCAATATCATAGCACTAAAAGAATTAACTCTTTTAGCATAATATTACATGCAAAACAAACTTAAATAATCTGCATGCTAGCTCGACTCAAACGGTAGTCAGTAAAGACTCATCAAAGCCATTAATGTCTGAGGGTTTGCTAAAAATTCTATAAATGCAAGAGTCATTGACGCACTAGCTTCATTAGTTGGTATCATAACTTGAGCATCCAACAACCTTAGGATAAGATCCATACATGCAGATGAATCAACTTTAACAGTTGGTCCTGCAGCCTCGATATTTGAGACCGCCACACTCTAACACCTTAAGAGCTTAAACTGTGTAGACTCTAGTAAATGTACGAGTATAAACTGTGTTAATACCAATCAACGTGTTACAGTAAAGGTTAATGCCAGTCAATGCATTATAGTAAAGGTCGATGTCGGTCAACGCATTGATAATTTCGACAAAATAAGGCTAAGGAAAAAATTCCGAGTTAAAGGATGATTCTAGGGAGTTTAATCACATTCAGATATGAATTCCAGATAAAGAAGATCAGTTCAAAGTCAACTCAATGGCACGAGCTAAGTTCAGAAACTTACACACCAATTTAAGTTCAAGACTTTAACAATGGTCAGACGATAAACGCAATACCAAAAGAACTTTATCTATTCGACAAAATACTGAGTAGATTGAAGACTGAAGAAGTTAAGAACTGAAGCCAATTACAGGTTCTTTTATACCGACTGAAGGTTGGGCCTATCACATCCAAAGCATTTCATGCTCTTCTATAAAAGAAGAGAGACTGAAATACTTTGGAGGGGGTATCTGTCGACGTCAAAAATTACCTATATGTCCCCGAACATAGTTTGAGATGAAGAAAAAACGATGAACGTCATTATCCGAGTCAAGGAAGATTATCCGACGCCGATAAACACATGAAGCGTATCGGCGAACCGTTGATAACGTAGCAACAAACTACCAGAATAGCCACCGCCAAGTGGCTAACACGCTCACCGGTCATCAGAATGGAAAACCAAGTGACCCGCATGCTCACCAGCCACCGCTAAGTAGCCCGCACGCTCATCAGCTACCAAAATAGCAAACCAAGTGGCCCGCATGCTCACCGGCCACCGCAAGTTGTCCGCGTGCTTATCGGCCATCGGATAGCAAACAAAGTGGCCCATGCACTCACCGGCCAACTCTATATGGTTCGCGCACTCATCAGCCAGCTCTAAGTGGCCTACTTGCTCACCGGCCACTGTCAAGTGGCCCGTACGCTCATCAGCCATCAGAATGGCAAACCAAGTGGGCCGCGTTCTCATCGGCCACTTTCAAGTAGCCCGCACTCTCATCGGCCACCAGAACAGCAAACCAAGTGGCTCGTGCGCTCACCGACCAACTCCATGTGGTTAACACGTTCACCAGCCACCTCCAAGTTTATGAAATGCATAAAGCAAATCAGTGAAACGTACAAGTCAACAAAATGACGGAATGCGCGTAAAAGGCGAAACAAGTCCAAGCCGAACGAACCAGAAAAGCCCCTAATGGCCGCATTACGTCAAAATAACAAGGACCAAAGCCAGTGGCTCGCACAGTTCTAGGCTACCAGATGGTGGCTCGCACAGTGCTAGGCCACCAGATGGTAGCTCGCTCCCAGAAACTATCAAAAAAACACGTTTTTGATCGTTTTCTCGAGATTCTTTCATTCCAGAGCCTCCACAACTATTTTGAAGCTATCCTTAAACACGGTTAAAATGGTTATTGACTGTAGATAACATTAAATCATCAGTTCTTATCAGAAAATGCTACAACAAAAGCCTATAAATATAAGCCTAGGGATGAGTTATAAGAAAAGAGGGTGAGGTGCTGCTGAATTGTAGAGCCAAGAGCCATGAATTTCATAGAGGTTTAGCTAGATCTTGATGATTTCCTGTGCATAAAGAGTGGTTTTCGAGAGATCAAAGACCTGTACCCCCTTTCCTCCGGATCAAACTTGGTGTTGATCTCGAGAAGAGTCGTAATCTCGCTTGGTCGAGGTTATCACTGCTACGATTGTTTCCTTTGTGAAACAAGAGTTTCAATTAACTTTTCTATCAACCGGATCTGATCCGTGGTGGTCCACAGACTAACGCGTCCCTGGCACAGCAAAGTTTCCACGCAAGCAATAGGAGATAAACTGTTGTTGTGTGTTGTTTAAAGGAATTGTAATCTTTATATTTTCATTGTGTAAGAAGATCTTATAAAAAGATACTTTTTATTTATTTGAGTTTATTGTAAGGACTAAAGTTGTAATAGATTTAAGACAATAAAAATAGTAATTTCTGACCCAAACAATGACACCTGTTAAGAAGATTTCAATGAGATCAAGGCTTATCTCACAAAGACCCCGGTTTTAGTCCCCCAGTATCGCGTTAACCATTCCTGATCTATGTCAGGGCAATGGATCATTCACTCAGAGCCCTTCTCGCTCAGAAGAATAGCAATGGCTACAAACAAGCTATTTACTACCTTAGTCGGACTATGATTGGTGCTGAGCATCGATATAACCTAGTCGAGAAGGAATGTTTAACATTGGCCTTTGTGATTCAAAAGATGTGACACTACCTCACCAGCCAATCCATTCATATCATTTCAAGTGTCAATCCTCTGTGGATATTCATGATGAAACCTGGGTCATTGAATTTCATATTAGCAAAATGGGCGATATTGCTATCACAATATGACATGACATTTATGTCGCAAAAAGCAGTTAAGGGTAAAGTAATAGCAGATTTTTGGTAGAACACCCTATTCCCGAGTCTTCTAAGATTTACAAAGACATACCGGATGAAGTCTTTGAATCGAATGTTGTTCTAGACCACCAAATATGGCAACTCTACTTCGATGATGCGTTACGATGCAACCATAAGGGAGCAATCATTGTAGGAGTGGGGTAGTACTGATTGACACCCATGAACATATCCTCTCTCGGGCCTACTCATTGACCAAGCTATGCTCCAACGACATAGCCGAGTATAATGCTCTTATAATCAGCCTACAACTTGATCAAGACATGGGTGTCAAATATCTTGAAGCTCATAGTGATTCTAAACTAATCGCGAATCAGATCAAAGGAGAATATAAGGTCTGCCATAATGACCTCATGCCTTACCATAAGGCGGCAACAAAACTAGCCTAATGTTTTGAAGGTTTCTACATTAGCTACATAGCTCACCTCAAAAACACACATGCAGACACTCTAACGTCCCTCACAACCACACTCGCCCTGGTACCTAAATCCACTAGGCGTATCATGGTGGCTAGCCATCAATTATGCTCCCCAAAGCATATCCTTGAAGCCGACGAAGTGCAGATCGTGCCAACTCACTTCGAGGGTAATGATTGGTGATCTCCAATCATTGACTATGCTATGTATGGGATACTACCAGATGATCCAAGGCAAGTAATCTCGATCGAAAGAAGGGCCCCATACTTCTTCTATAATTCTGCCATGCATACTTTATACTGATGATCTTTCGATGGTATTTTGCTCTGATGCTTATCACCAAGTAAAGTCCGAGAAGCATTAAAGCAAGCCCATGATGGTGCATGTGGAGCTCACTAACTAGGTCCTAAACTTCAAGACCAACTTCGTCGTCTAGGCTACTACTGGTCGATAATGATAGCAAATATGGTAGCATACGCTAAACGATGTCACGCATGTCAAATCCACGTCAACTTTCTACATCAACCTTCAAAAGAATTACATCTGACAGTCACCTCTTGGCCATTTGGAGCTTGGGGGCATGGACAACATTAGGCAAATTAGCCCACCGTCCGCCAAAGGCCATTGATTCATCCTGACCATCATAGATTACTTCTCCAAATGGGCTGAAGCTATTCCCCTTAGAGAAGTCAAGACATCTCAAGTGATAAAATTCTTGAGACATCACATGATTTATCAATTTGACATTCCTAGACAAATCATTCACGATAATGGTTCGCGGTTCATCAGTCGACTGTGTTTCAAATTTTACAACAAGTTCAGAATTTAAGATATGGCTTCTACTCCATATAACCCAACTGTCAATGGTCTAGCTGAAGCTTTCAAGAAGACCATCATCAAACTGCTAAAGAACTTTGTCTCCTCTAACAAACAAGATTGAGATAAGAAACTCGGAGAGTGTTTATGGGCTTATCGAATGACAGTCTATACTCCTATTAGCTCCACACCATTCTCATTAGTCTACGGATACAAAGCCATGACCCCTTTAGAAATTTAGGTTCTGTCATTAAGAATCGCCACTACCAAAAAGATGATAACTGAAGAACATCATCAAAAGTGTCTCCAAGAACTAGAAGTGCTAGATGAGCCGAGGCTCAATTCAGCAAAGAATCGAGATCTACCAGTCACGGATATCAAGAGTCTCCAACAGAAGAGTCAAAGAACGATCATTCAAAGAAGGTGATTTGGTCTTAGCCATTCGTCGACCCATGGTCATGATGCATAAGACAAAAGAAAAATTCCAACCCAAATAGGAAGGTTCATTAGTAGTAGAGATAGTCTTCTTGACTAGTGCCAATCAACGAAAAGTTTTTCAAAAAATTCTACCCATGATATCGGCTAATTCTATCTCCCCACAGAGATCTTAGTCACGTTTAAGTTTCCACCTCTGGCCAGAAATATTGATCTTCTTGATCCTAAAATCTTCGACGAGTCATCAAGTTAATATTACACCTCTGCTTGACTCTAAATATCTTTATCACTATTATGTTAACACTACATCTCTGAATAGCGTCCACTCCAAAAATATCCTCATCACTGTCATGTTAACATTACACCTCTGAACAGTCTCCACTCCATACATCCTTGTACTATCATGTTAATATTACACATCTGAATAGTACCAACTTGACTAAACTGTCATGTTAATATTACACCTCTAAATAGTTTTTCATATTTAAATGATCTGACTGGTTAACATTGCACA
>BQKN01061173.1:44732-87492 GCA_022839385.1 Asparagus kiusianus | reverse complement strand
CAGGCCCGGGACACCCGAGAGGCATCTTGGCAAAGTCAAGACACCCCAGGGGTGTCTCGGCCAGGGCCGAGACACCCCCTAGGGGGTGTCTCACATCAGCCCCCCCTCTCCTTTTGGCTATAAATAGCCCCCTTGGCCTCCTTTGTGGAGGGCTCTTGATTTTGCACTCAATTCAAGGCTGAATTATCTTAGCCAAGGATTGTTCTGCAAGAGAGCGGCGAAGCCCTGCCGGAGCGAGGAGTCAGAGTCTGCAGGAGAGCGGCGAAGCCCTGCCGGATCGAAGAACGAGAGGTCTTCATCTTTTTTTCTTCATTCACCCCCCTTCTGTTCCTTGGTGTTGCCCTTCGCAGGCGACACTGAGAAGAGCTACTATCTCGTTTAGCCGAGATATACGCTTTAAACTTCTAAGATCTCACGCGGATCGATGAAGTTCTGCTTCTATATCCCACGCGGATAGACGAAGCTCTGCCGGATTTTCCCGGAAGGATCTTGAAGAGTCGGCGGTCCACGGATATCGACGTCCCCGTCACAGGCCAACAACCCACGCAAGCGAGACCGTACCAAACCGGGCTCTCGTGTTTATTTTCGTTTAAGTTGTAACCCCCTTTGTTTTTATTTTATACTGTTGTAACGATCGAAGTTGTAACAGATATCAAAGTAATGAAAACAGCAACTTTTACCGGAAACAACTACCACTGTCACAACGTGTTGACTTGGGGTTTCAGATCGCTGTGTGTTGACTTTTCGTCGCAACGTGTTGAACGGCGTTGACCCATGGTTACGTGTTGACCGGCGTCCACCCTAGGGTTTCAAATCCGCATAGGTTGACTTTTGTCGTCACGTGTTGACCTTCGTCGCTACGTGTTGACTTTTGTCGCAACGCGCTGTCCGGCATTGACCTAGGGTTACGCGTTGTCCGGCGTCTACCCTAGGGTTTTGAACCACGTGGGTTGACTTTCGTCGTTACGTGTTGACTTTCGTCGCCACGTGTTGACTTTTGTCGCAACGCGCTGTCCGGCGTTGACCTAGGGTTACGCGTTGACCGGCGTCCACCCTAGGGGTTTGAATCGCGTGGGTTGACTTTTGTCGTTACATGTTGACTTTCGTCACCACGTGTTGACTTTTGTCGCAACGCGCTGTCCGGCGTTGACCTAGGGTTATGCGTTGACCGGCGTCCACCCTAGGGTTTCGAACCGTGTGGGTTGACTTTTCATCGCAACGCGTTGAACGGCGTTGACCCAGGGTTACGCATTGACCGGCGTCCACCCTAGGGTTTCAAATCTGCATGGGTTGACTTTTGTCGTCACGTGTTGACCTTCGTCGCTACGTGTTGACTTTTGTTGCAACGCGCTGTCCGGTGTTGACCTAGGGTTACGCGTTGTCCGGCGTCTACCCTAGGGTTTTGAACCGCGTGGGTTGACTTTCGTCGTTACGTGTTGACTTTCGTCGCCACGTGTTGACTTTTGTCGCAACGCGCTGTCCGGCGTTGACCTAGGGTTACGCGTTGACCGGCGTCCACCCTAGGGTTTTGAACCGCATAGGTTGACTTTTGTCGTTACGTGTTGACTTTCGTCGCCACGTGTTGACTTTTGTCGTAACGCGCTGTCCGGCGTTGACCTAGGGTTATGCGTTGACCGGCGTCCACCCTAGGGTTTCGAACCGCGTGGGTTGACTTTCGTCGTCACGTGTTGACTTTCGTCGCACGCGTTGTCCGGCGTTGACCTAGGGTTACGTGTTGACCGGCGTCCACTCCAGGGTTTTGAATCGCCGCCCGTTGACTTGTGGAATTCACCCACATATTCAACTATCGGTGAGGAATGGACATTTTCAGAACCATCGGGGGGTTGTAAATCAATTCGGGGTATCAGAAAATCGTTCGGGGGGTCAAAACCCGGGCGAAACACCCCGGGGTGCCTCGGCAAGGCCGAGACACCCCAAGGGTGTCTCGGCATTGCCGAGACACCCATGAGGTGTCTCGGCAAAGCCGAGACACCCTTGGGGTGTCTCAGTTTTGGCGAGACACCTCTAGGGGTGTCTCCCCCTAGATGGTCCCCCCCTCTTCTCTTTTGTCTTTTTCCTCTATTTTGCTTTTGCTTATGGTCCCCCCTATTTCAAATTTCAAAAGAGATTCTCTCTTATCTTCTTCCTCTCTTCTTCTTCTTCCTCCAAACTTCCTCCATTGATTTGCTTCTCAAGAACCCATCAACTTCCATAGAAGTTCGGATTTTGGTGGGTACCCATTGGCCGAAATTTTCCCCTCTCCGATTAGGGTTTCTTCCTACACCCCCAAGCTCAAAGAAGGCTCCTTTGATTGGATAAGTTTTGCTTGTAATGAGGGGGTAGGCCATGGATTCCCATGCAAAGACCATAACATTTGGTTAAAAGATTGGTTCTTTTGATAATGGGTGGCCTATGCGCAAGTATTGGGGGGTTTTATGCAAAACCTATACTATGGACGAAATTTGGGGGACTTTTGTGTAAAAGTGGACTGAAATTCGTGGGGTTTTTATGCAAAAATGGAACTAAAATTTTGGGGTTTTGATTCATGCCCATTTGATGAAAGATTGTGAGGGGTGCTTTATGCAAGAGGATCAAAGGATTGTTGAGGGGTTTATTTGCAAAACAGCCCATAAATGTTTTAGAGGGACTTATTTGCCAAAGGTCTGAAATTTAGGGCTGAAATCCCAAGATTTAGACCACAAACTTATAACCAAAGTTTTGGTAAAGGTATGTGGGAATTAACCCGAAATTTGTGGAGGGGTTGCAGGACCAACTGTTAAAGCTGATTCATCTGCATATGTGGATCTCATTCTGAAGTTGTTGGATGCTCGAGTCACGAGACCAACTAATGGAGCTGGTGCGTCAATGACTCGCATTTATAGAATTTTTGGCAAATCCTCAGCCATCAACGGATTTGATGAGCCTTTACCGATTACCATTTGAATCGGGCTAGCATGCGGATTGTTTAAGTCCGTTCCGCATGTGACGTTGTGCTAAAGGAATTGACTCCCTTAGGCTTGATGCTACGACTTCGAATACGTAGGCTTCGTCTTTCTCGCGGGAAAGAGTACCCGGCAACGCGTGTTAGGCGTTGACTTCATCTCTGTCTTTTCTAAAAGCAAAGACAGGGGAAAAGGTGCTATGATTTTGAATACATAGACTTCGCTATTGTTACGGGAATAGGCTACCCGGCAGCGCGTGTTAGGCGTAGACTTTATCCTTACTTAGGTTTCAGGATAAAATACCCCAGAATCGAACTCTGGTGTCTTTTCTCAATCGGTGAAAGACTAAACCGGCAACGCATGTTAGGCGATGACTTATCCCTACTTAGGATTCGGGATAAAATTCCCCAGGTTCAAACCCTGGTATCTTTTTTTGATCGGCTAAAGATTTAAACCGGCAACGCTTGTTAGGCGATGACTTATCCCTACTTAGGATTCGGGATAAAATTCCCCAGGTTCAAACCCTGGTATCTTTTTTTCGATCGGCGAAAGATTTAAACCGGCAACGCTTGTTAGGCGATGACTTTGGGATTTTTGGCAAACCCCCAGTCCTCAACGGGTTTGACATGCCTTTACCGATTACCGTTTGAATCGGGCTAGCATGCGAATTGTCTAGGTCCGTTCCGCATGTAACGTTGTTCTAAAAGAGTTAACTCTTTTAGTGCTACGATATTGAATACGTAGACTTCGTCTTTTTCACGGGAATAGACTACCCGGCAACGCGTGTTCGGCGTTGACTCCATCCCGGTCTTTTCTAAAAGCAAAGACAGGGGAAAGTGCTATGATTTTGAATACATAGACTTCGTCTTTTTCACGGGAATAGACTACCCGGCAACGCGTGTTAGGCGTTGACTTCATCCCTGTCTTTTCTGAAAGCAAAGACCGGGGAAAGTGCTACGATTTTGAATACGTAGACTTCGTCTTTCTCATGGGAATAGACTACCCGGCAACGCGTGTTAGGCGTTGACTTCATCTCTGTCTTTTCTAAAGCAAAGACAGGGGAAAAGGTGCTATGATCTTGAATACATAGACTTCGTCTTTCTCACGGGAATAGACTACCCGGCAACGCGTGTTAGGCGTTGACTTCATCCCTGTCTTTTCTAAAAGCAAAGACAAGGGAAAAATGGGAGAGGAAGAATTTTATATTCTATCTCCCGGCATTGAAGAGGAAGAATTTTATATTCTATCTTTAACGGGAAAGGAGGCTCAATGGGAGAGGAAGAATTTTATATTCTATCTCCCATTGCTGAAGAGGAAGAATTTTATATTCTATCTTCAGTTGGAAAGGAAACTCGAGGTGGGATCTCCACCCCCAGAATCCGAAAGGTGAAACTAGGAGTGGGATCTCCACTCCGAGAATCGAAAAGTTCAAACGACCCTACCTTTTATAGGATTGGTCATTTGAATCTGAAGAGGAAGAATTTTATATTCTATCTTCAGCAGGAAAGGAAACTCGGGGTGGGATCTCCACCCCCAGAATCCGAAGGATGAAACTAAGAGTGGGATCTCCACTCCGAGAATCGAAAAGATTCGGATAACCCTAACTGTCATAAGGTTTGGTTACCGAACCAAAGATGAGTTTCTCGTCTATCGAGAGTGAATTGTGGTTTTGAGATAACCCTAACTGTAGGAAGGTTTGATCACTCGATTTGAAAGTGGACCTCTCGTTCATTGAAGGAATCGAGAGGGGATTTTGGTTTTGGCCCTAACTGTAGGAAGGTTTGACCAAGCGGGAGTTTGAGATGACCCTAACTGTAGGAAGGTTTGATCACTCGATTTGAAAGTGGACCTCTCGTTCATTGAAGGAATCGAGAGGGGATTTTGGTTTTGGCCCTAACTGTAGGAAGGTTTGACCAAGTGGGAATTATGTGGTGGAGACTACGAGTCGTCAAACACCACTGAAAGTTTTGTGAGGGAAGATTAATCCATCGAATGATTAGATCTCATCTCAGCAAGAGAGTGCGTGTGTGAGTTAGAGTCCGACGAATAAGAACGTTCAGAATTCGAATGCGGATCTCTGGTTCATCTCTCTTACAGCGACCGGGTTATCCCTAAGAATACCCCAATGTGATATTCTTCCGGGAACTTCCCGGTTCATTAAAACTTCCTGAAGAAACTAAGGATAGTACCTCTTCAGGAATTTGCCATTTATTGGCATCATGAGCCGATCACCATCTTTGGTGACTAGGCGATAGGCGCCGTTCGAGTAAACTATTTCTACTACGAACGGTCCTTCCCATTTGGGTTCGAACTTGCCTTTCTTCTTGGAGTTAAGGTTCATAGGATGTCTTTCAGTTAAGACCAAATCCCCTTCCTTAAAACTCCTCTGTCGAACCTTTTTGTCAAAGGCTCGAGAAATCCTGGCTTGGTAAAACTCAATATGCTGTTGAGCTTCCAGGCGCTTTTCATCGAGCATCTCAAGCTCTTCGAGGCGTTTCTGATGTTGTTCTTCGGTCGTCATCTGGGTTGCAAGAGCGATCCGAAGAGATGGAATTTGGATTTCCAACGGGAGAACGGCCTCACATCCGTACACCAATGAATACGGGGTTGCGCCGGTCGGTGTACGCACCGTAGTACGATAAGCCCATAGAGCCGCGCCGAGCTTGTCGTCCCAATCCCTCTTGTTACTCTTCACAAGTTTCGACAAGAGCTTTATGATAGTCTTGTTGAAGGCTTCAGCTAATCCGTTTGCTGTGGGATTATAAGCTGTTGACGAGATGTCCTGAATTTTGAACTTTTCGTAGAACCTTATGAAGGCGTTGCTGATAAATTGAGGACCGTTGTCATGTATGATTCGCCTTGGAACACCATGCTTGTAGATGATATGGTGCTTGATGAATGCAATGACGTTGCTCGTCTTGACTTCTCTGAGTAGAACTGCTTCAGCCCATTTGGAGAAGTAATCAGTGATTGCCAGGATGAACCGGTCACCTTTGATTGAGGGGGGGTTGATAGGACCAACAATGTCCATTCCCCAAGTCTCAAACGGCCATGACGTAACCGAAGGATGCAGATGCTCCGGAGGTTGGTGCATATAATTCGCATGTACTTGACATGCGTGACACTTCCGGGCGTATGTGATTGCATCACTCATCATGAAAGGCCAAAAATACCCCATTCTTCTGATGCGATCGTAAAGCTTGGGGCCAGGCTGGTGTGCGCCACATGCTCCTTCATGCGCCTCTCTAAGGACTTCTTCAGCTTCTTTGGTCGATAAGCAGCGTGCTAGCAGCCCATCGTACCCCCTGCGATACAGCGTTCGATTCTCTGTATTATAGTAGAATCTTGGAGCTCTTCGTCTGATTGACTCTCTCTCCTTCACATCTTCTGGCAAGATTCCATGCAAGACGTAGTCGATGATGGGGAAACGCCAATCTCGGGGTTCAAATTCAGCCTGAGTTGTGTGCACCTCCTGAACCTCTTCTTCCCTGTCATTTTCATCATAAAGCGGCACTAAGAGTTGGTGAGTTCTTACCGTAACAAACTGCTCTGTTCCGGGAGGCTGTGCCAGAGATACAGCTAAAGCTGCTAACGCATCTGCATAGGTGTTTTGTAACTGCGGAATGTGCTCGATGAAGAATCCTTCAAACGATTCCGCTAGTTCCACCGCCGTCTTGTGATAGGGGATTAAATCTTGACTTCGGACTTCGTACTCCCCTTGGACCTGTTTAACTATCAGTTGAGAATCACCGAAAGCTTCGAGATACTCAACCCCCAGCTCCTTGGTAAAATTGAGCCCTATAATCAGTGCGTTATACTCTGCTACATTATTCGAGCACGGCTCAGTTAATGAGTAGGCTCGAGGCATCACATGGTTTCCTGGGGAAACTAAGACAACCCCAACTCCGGAGGAGACCTTAGAATATCCAGGAGTACCTGTGACAAGAGCCGCCCGGGAAGCGCCATCGAAGTACAAACGCCACACTTGTTGGTGCGAAGTTGCGTTGACTTCGTGGGTTTCATCAGGTAGGTCGTCATATATCTCGGCGGTGTCCATAGTTGGATTAGCTGCCAGAAGATCACAGATGGCCTGTCCTTTTACTGACTTCTGCTGCTTGAAGTGCAGATCGTATTGGGACAAGAGTAAGGCCCATTTTGCTAACCGCCAACTCATGGAAGCTGATTGAGTCATGAACACCCGGACCGGGTTCACTTTAGAGATGACATAGATGGTCTGTCCAACCAAGTAATGCCGCATCTTCTGGATGGCGAACACTAAGGCGAGGCATTCTCTCTCAATCATGGGATATCAAGATTCCGCGCCCACCATAGTTCGGCTTAAATAATACACCGCCTGCTCGTGACCGTTATCGTCATCTTGTGCAAGCAATGCACTCAATGAGTGGCTCGTCGCCTTGATATAAATCAAGAACGGTTTGCCTGATTTCGGTGCAACGAGTATGGGCGGTTTCGAGAGATATTCTTTGATGCTCTCGAATGCCTTTTGACAAGCATCGTCCCATACGAATGACACGCCCTTCTTTGTGAGCTTAGAGAACGGTTGGCATTTTCCCGAAAGGTTTGAAATAAACCGACGGATATAAGCCAATCGCCCTTGCAGTCCTCTGAGCTCTTTGAGGTTCCTCGGAGGTTGCAATTCATTGATCGCCTTCACTTTATCCGGATCAATGTGAATACCTTTGGTGGTGACGACGAACCCCAGGAACTTACCACTGGACATTCCGAGGAAAGACTTGGTAGGGTTCATCTTCAACTGATGGGCCCGCATCAAGTCGAACATGGTCTTCAAGTCTTTAATGTGATCATTCTTGTCACGGCTTTTCACGACCAGATCATCCACGTAGCATTCGACAGTCTTTCGGAGATGTTCCTAAAAGATCTTTGACATAGCTCGTTGATATGTAGCACCTGCATTCTTCAAGCCGAACGGCATAACTGTGTAGCAGAAAACACCAAGGGGTGTTCGGAACGCGATGTGCTTTTCATCATCTGGATGCATCTTTATCTGGTTGTAACCAGAGAAACCATCCATGAAAGACATCCTCTCGAACCCGCACGTGTTGTCGATGATAACATCCGTGATGGGAAGAGGAAAATCATCTTTTGGGCAAGCAGCATTGAGGTCCCTGAAGTCGATGCATATCCGGATCTTCCCATTCTTCTTCAAGACCGGGACAATATTGGCAAGCCATTCCGGATGTTGCTCCTCTCGGATGAATCCCGAATCGACGAGCTTTTTGACTTCAGCTTCGATTGCTTCCATCATTTGTGGACGAAACCGTCGTTGTTGTTGTTTGACTGGTTTGACATCCGGCTTAATGTTGAGACGATGCACTGCTACGTTTGGATCGAGCCCTGGAATGTCTTCATAATTCCAGGCGAACACATCGATGTACTCCCGGATAAGAGAAATTAATTCTTCTTTCTCCTCGGGTAGGAGGCTGTCGCTAATGAATATTGGCTTCGGATTCTCCTCGCTTCCCATATTCACCTGGACGACTTGGTCTTCGGTAGGAGGTTCTCTCTGCTCGAACCGATCGCCGTACTGCATGTTTAAGTGATGAACCTACGGGTCGTCCCATGTCGGCATCTCATCATCTTCTTCTATTGTCGCTGGATCAGCCGTGACCATGTTCGACATTAGCTTCTTGAACATTTCACCAAGACTAGCGTCGGAATCCCAATCCGAGGAGTCGAAAGAATATCCCTTCCTAGCTTTGTTGGCAATTTCATCAATGACTTGCCAATAACATTCGTCATCTGAGGAGACATAGCCTAGGCCTCTTTTGTGACGATAATAATCATCGGGTTTCCCTTTCGGTACATAGGCTATGCGAGGTGGAACTCGCGGGCCTCGACCAAAGAAAAGACCTTCTCCGATCTTGAAGTCATATCCCTGCTTTTCCATCATATTACGTGCTTTCGCATCGTACCTGAACAGATGTGGGGCAGGTTTATCGTCGTCGTCTTCCTCTTCCATGAAGTGGTCGGGTATCGGAGACTTTCTTCCTTTGCCGTAGACGACCTCCTTTCCACCCCCTATCCCTGCGGGGATGACAAGCGTCGTTCCGCAAGGGTCATGTACCTGCTTTTTCGTCATGCAAAATGACTGAAGCGGCATATACAAATCAGGGTTATCATAAAGCTTGTTAGTGACATTGTCAAGACACATCGAGTACTCTAAATCATCGTTTATTGATAGTTCTTCGGCAAGTTGCCAATTACAACTATTTTCTGATGATTCATCATCGTCAAGATTGATTACAACAGGTACAATGTCATTTAAAACAAAACCGCCGTCATAATCAAACCCTGGTTCGGTATCAGCTTCATCTCCGCTGTCCGTTCCTTGGGCCGATGGTTCAGTATCAGATTCAGTGCCGTATAAAAGGGAATCGGTAAAATAATTCTCCAATCCCTTAAACGGTTGCTTATCCGCGACCACCGTCTTGACTTCATTGTTTGTGTCTACATATTTAAGGCACTGATGTAGAGTTGACGGGACTATAAGGTTACCATGGATCCAAGGTCGACCCAACAGTAAGTTATAGGAAGTTTCCGCGTCAATCACATAACAAGTGACTTCCGACTTCAAATCCCCAATCTGGCACTTGATTCGGATCTTCCCTAAGGGCCTAGACCCGCTGGTGTTGAATCCATAAATCGTTGTGCCAGTGGAAGCTAATTTGCTAGTCGGGATTCCGAGATGATGCATCAATCGGAATGGCATGATGCTAACAGCGGAACCCGGATCAACTTGGATCCGGTTGACAACGCTGGAGCCAATGTGACTAGTGAAATACAAAGGTCGATCATGCCTTGAATTCTTCGTCTGCATGTCTTCTTTGGTGAAAGAAATGCAGGGAAAATGGTGTGCTGCGAGATTGCAGTGTTGAGCTGACGACTCTGGTTCTTCAGGAGATGGCTTGATTCGAGTCAAGAAGGCTTCAGAATCGCTTAAGGCCTCTTGTAACGCTTTCCTTGTCTCCTTTGATAGGCGCAACAACTCGTATAGGGTTATCCTAGCCGGGATGTTGGCCAATTGCGTCATGATGTCGAAATGGGGCGGAGAGCTTGCATTCCCCGGTTTGTCTCGCCCAATCGGATGATTGAATAGAGACTGCCTCGGATTCTGAGCTTCTTGACGTACAGGCTCTTTCCCTTTTTTCCTTCTGCTGGACTTTCTCTGCAGCTGCAGGTGTTGGGGGAATTGCTGAAATTCCCAACTCCGCTAATGTCTTGGAAGGAGGGGTTTTGGTGCCCAATTGCTCGGAAGCATCCGGGTACTTGAAATGATACTCATTCCCACTTCGGGTTGCAAAAGCTTCTTGCTCGTCTTCAGAAAGCGGGAAGGTTGGAATTCTTTCGTCATCCTCTCCCGGAATAGCAGAAGCACCGTAACAGGATTTCCCTTTGCCTTTTGATTTCTTTTTGGATGACGACCCAGTCCATTGCTCGTCTGTGATCAGGTCCGGATGAACCCACAGGATTTCGCCATTCGGGGCCATATGTGGTACAAGTCCTTTCCGGCGCTGTTGGTGAGGATCATCGTTCACCGTCTTCACCGCTGCATTAATTACTGGTTCATGTTGAAACCAGCTCGAGGGGACCGACCAGAAGCTGATGGACACTGCATTTGCACCCACCTTCTTCTCCTTGGGCTGCTTCATAGTAATAACCCCTACATCGATTAGGGCCTGAATTTTATCTTTGAGAGCGTAGCATACCTTGGTAGGATGGTGCACCGCTCGGTGAAATGCGCAGTACTTTGGATCATTGACCCTCTTGGCATCTTCTTGATCCTGGATCGGAGGCAACTTGATCTTGTTGTTCTCGACGAGGTATTTGAAGATACCGGGAACTTCATCTTCCCTGAATGAGTAGACCTTCGGGAACCTCGGCTCCCCGACCTTTTGCTTCTGGGACTGTTGTTGCCACCTGGATTGTTGAGGCGCCCTCTGTTGCTGCTGTTGCGGCTGTTGCGGTTGTTGCGGCTGTGCTTGCACCTCAAATACTTGATTCGCGACCACAGCATTTGCATGCGCCTTCCCTTTACCCTTGGGGGTAAAGTTTGGTTGCGGGGCACTATTTGGTATTTGCCCTCTCTCCGCCTTCTTCCTCTTGAGGAATCGCTCGGCTCGTTCTCCCCGCACCTTTAGGTCCTTCCAGGTCTTTGGTGGCGCCATTCTCATGGCTTTGAGGATGTCCAGCGTCAAGTTGTTGTGGCAGGTTTCGAGGATAAAATCCTCACTGACCGGATCCCTGCAATTCATTGCTTTATTCCGGAATCTCTTCACGAAATTCTCGACCGTCTCGCCGTTCTTCTGTTTTTCGTCGAACAGCGTGCCGATCGAGATCTCAGTGTCATCATCAAAGAAATTGGTTAAGAACATGTCCTCCATATCATCCCAGCTACTGATGCTCCCGGGCTTGAGACGGCGATACCAATCGAAGGCAGCTCCGCGAAGAGTGCCGACGAATGACCGCACCATGAGGGGCTCATTTCCGGAAATGATTCCTAAATGAGACTTGAAATAGATTAAGTGTTGGGTAGGGGAACCCTTCCCATCAAACGGCGTAAAGTTAATCAGATTAAACTTTGCCGGATATGGGATCGATTCCCACTCCCTTGGGTAGGGACAGGGTATACCGGATCTCTTGACTTCTTGAGCGTTCATCAATGCATTGATTTTGCTCTCCAAGTCTTTCATCTTCTGGTCTTCAACCATATCTGCCTTCGAGTGGCTTCGGGGAGAGGTGACGTGGTCCTCTTTGGTATTATCATCTGCGGGACCACCCCCATTGTCGTTGTTGACTGGAGGGATATTGACGTT
Organism: Asparagus kiusianus; assembly: GCA_022839385.1. NCBI lineage: Eukaryota > Viridiplantae > Streptophyta > Magnoliopsida > Asparagales > Asparagaceae > Asparagus > Asparagus kiusianus. Next base: position 75,695 of record BQKN01061173.1, on the reverse strand, counting down.
ATCTCCTTCCCGTTCATTCTCCTCTTGATTCGGAGTATTGCGACGACCGGGCTCTCCTTGGTGGACTGTCAGCGCTGCGATTTGCTGATCATGCATCTCCCTCATTCGCTGCATGGCCATTTCCATCTCGAATTTGAAGCTATCCTTTTGCTTGGCCAGGGCTTCTTCAAGTATTTTTGATACTTGTTCGGCGCTGATCATGAGCGATTCATACGGTTGTCCTGCACTCGAAGCCGTGTCATCGGATGCAACAGCCGAGCAAGAATCCGAATCAGCATCTGATTCTTCTTCTTCTAAAGAGAGTCCCTTTTGTACCCTTCGGTAATTCTTCTGGCCCCTGGTTCCTGGTGGCAACCGCGTCATGCATCGGGATACCTTGGCTAGCTGCTCTATGCCGAAGTATTGTGTTGATCCCCCTCTGTCGGTCATGTTAACCGATACTCTTGGATATTCGTCTTCTTGGCGGACGAATTTCTTCTTGTGGAAGCGTTTCGGTGTGGAAATTCTGTCGAATACCGAGACTCTCCTTGGGGTTTGAGCACAGCAGCATTCCGACAGCACCGCTTTGATTATGTTAGCACACGGACAACGAGACTCCGTGCTTTGGGCACATCTCTTCCGAGATTTTTCCATACCCCTAGCTCTATAGTACAGCTCATCAGTCTGATAACTGGAGCAACCTATAGAGTGTTGGCATGTGTTCCCCGGGATGACACTATCATCATCAGATGAGTATGTTTCCCTTTGGGGGTGGGATGCTTTGTTAGCTTTTTCAAAAATGGCCCGTTCAATTTTACGCTTTTGTGAGTGTATAAATTGAACGGGCTCTTGTACTTCGACTCGCAATCCAAGGCGGTCGGTAATAGGGGCTTTCCCTTTATTAATTTTCTTGGGGAGATTGGTTTGACCCCCAGCTTGGTTTGTAACTTGGGGACCTTTCAATGGTCCCAGTCGTTCCTTGATAGGTACTCTTCCTCGGTTCTCCGGTAAGGGACCGAGGCGACCTTTCAAAGGAGCCCTGGAACTTGAAGGGTCCCCGTTCATACCTGGCCCTGTTGAAGGTGCCGGAACAGGAGAAACGACATCTGGTTTTGAAGAGATTCGGGAGATAACTCCACCCATCTTCGTTGGAGGTGTTGGTCTTGACTTTGGCAACCACACCAATTTGTTCGTAGACAGCTTTTTGACCGCCTCTTCTTTCTGCATCTCCTCCGCCTTGTGTAGAAGGAGACGAGCATGCGCAAGCAAGGCTCGACGCTTCTTGATTCGCTCCTCGAGGGTGGAGCGATTCCTCTTCACACGAACCCATTCGTTCGTTTCTGTTTTGGAGGGGAGGTGGGTTGTTTGCCGTTGTTGTTCTCGGCGATACCTGGATTTTAGATCCTCGTTGTAGTGGATCCCATCCGTTGATTCAGCAGCTTTGGCTAGTTGTTGGGCGAGGCGTTGACACCGTCTTTGGCGAGCCCTCTTTGATAGAGTTGGAGCGTCCTCAACCATCACCTTTGAGACGGGAGGGAGAGCTTGAGTTGCAGCCTCGACCACACTGAACGACGCGGGGACGTTGCGTGGTGCGGAGGTAGCAACGGCGACGGGATCTTGGATCTTGGATCTAGAGATCCCGCGAACCCTTCAGGGAGATGGAGTCTTCCCGCGCCTGCTTAGAGAGGCGAATCTGGAGGAGGAGGAAGAGAGGTACTCTTCGAACTTCTGCTGATCGAACTCGTATTCGATTTCTTCATTCACCCGGATCTTGAAGGCCGGTTGCGTCACTGCGATCTCGGCAGCGAGGTCGGCGGCTCCCACTGTGGTCGCCAGCTTGTTTTCGGGAAAAGTTGCTGTTTTCATTGCTTTTGAGATCTGTTACAACTTCAGACGTTACAACAGAATAAAAAAGTCGATCCTTTTATAAGATCTACTTGTGCAATAAAACAAAAATTACAACTTTAACGAAAATAAACACGAGATCCCGTGTTGGTGCGGTCTCGCTTGCGTGGGTCTTTAGCCTGTGACGGGGATGTTGATATCCGTGGACCACCGGTCAATCTAGATCCTTTCCGGAAGAATCCGGCAGAGTTTCGTCTATCCGCGAAGGGATATAGAAACAGAACTTCGTCGATCCGCGTGAGATCTAGAAGTTTTAAAGCTTATGTCTCGGCTAAAACGAGACACTAGCTCTTCTTAGTATTACCTGCGAAGGGTAATACCAAGGAAAAGAAGAAAGGGGTGAATGAAGGTTGATAAAGAACTCTCACTCCTCGATCCGGCAGGGCTTCGCCGCTCTCTTGAGAACTCTGACTCCTCACTCCGGCAGGGCTTCGCCGCTCCTCTCTGAAATTTTAGATCTCAAGTGCGAAGCTCAAGACCAGAAATTTCTCTCCCCAAAACCAAGGCCAAGAGAATGGAGGCCCTAGGGGCCTATTTATAGGAAAACAAGGAGGGGGGGGGGGACGTTTTGGATAAGGACACCCCTGGGATGTCTTGGTTTTGCCAAGACACCCCTCGGGTGTTTCGAGCTTGCCGAGATGCCCCGGGTGCCTCGGTTCAGTCCGAGACTGTCCGCCGTTGTCCCGCCGTTGACTTTTCGTCCCAACTCGAATTTGCGTGATTCCGGATGCGTTGGAATTCTGACGGAGAGCTCTGTCGATCCCATTGGTTGGATTATCAGTGGGACAAATAGGATCTGAAGGGCGTTACTCCTTTTACAGCGATCGTGGGGTTCCTGGTCATTCGGTATCCCCGTTATTCTGAAACTCTGTCGGCTCACGTAGCTCGTCGATTCACTTCAGGCGTTCATCGACGTCAATTGATCTCTTGTGAACCGGGTAGTGATGTTCATCGTCATTTGTTTAACACCGAGCTGTTTGCGGGGACCTATCGGCAATTTTTGACGCCTACAACTATCTGTGGATAGAGTCGCAGAGCAGGAGGCTTAGATCTGTAAGATAATAAAGACATCAGACACCGAGAGCATCATAGTTTTAGAGCACACCGGATTCATGTGCAGCCTATAAATGGAAGAAATATGTGAAAATTTCTTAACATTGACTCAGTACCAGAGCAAAAAATAGATGTATTCAACATAGAAGATATCACCGGGGGAATATCAGTGGAGGATAGCAGCGACTTCATAGTTTCACCGGAGCAACGAATATCACTTATTTGAGAAAAGTTTGTTTACTTCTTCGACAAACAGTTAGGGCTAGTCCGATTAAAGTAGGGAGATATGCCTATAGTTAATTATTAAACCAAGACCGGCATGATGACAATGATAAGGGCAAGAGGCCTATTGCGGGATCTAGAGGACCCAGTAGCGGGGTAAGGATTTTTATCACCAGCAATAAAGACAGTATAAGAAGAGAGCACACATGATTTGAGAGCACCACAGCAGCGCAGGATTTAGGATACATGTTACAATTGTAATAAGATCCGACATAGGATGAAGGATTGTCGCAGTACACCAGTAGGAGACCAGCATGATAAAGGTTAGGGTTAGCAGTCTCAGGGCCACAATTACAGCCAACATCGGAGAATCGTGGCATTACCTATTATTCCAAAGATTGAGGGGCCTGTAGGCCAGAATTGTGTTATTCAGGGTATTCCTTAGGGTCAAACGGACCCATATGTTCCACCATCAGCAGTGCAGCAGGCGCCGGCCACCAGCCACCAGCAGAGTTTATGTAGTCGTACCGCGTAATCATAGTGCGAGCGGAGTTTTTGTTGTAAATTTTTTTATGGCTCGAATCTTGTTTGATTCAGGAGTTTTGCATTCTTTCATGCCTTCATGGATAGGCTTCAGCTTGTAGCACATCCCTTAGATATTCTGTTATCAGTTTCTATTCCTCTAGGGGAGGTGTCCCTATTAGAGAGTATATGTAGGAGATGTTTCGTCAGTCTAGATGAGTCCGAGTTCATCTTTGACCTGATCGTTTTGCGAATGTCGGATATCAACGTCATTCTTGGTATGGATTGGTTATCATCCTACCATGTCTGTATTGACTATTTCGTTAAAACAATTAGCTTGTGATAATTTAATGGGTTTGTATAGATAGTATCAACCTCATAGGGTAACCAGAATACAGAGTCATTTCTAGCATACGTCGAGGTGGTGATGATACGGGATCGGGATGCAGATTTGAGTGAGATTGGAGTCGTCTTAGAGTATCATGATGTCTTTTAGGACATACTAAGATTTTCTCCAGTGAGAGATATTGTTTTCCTGCATTAAGTTGCAGGAGGCATCGTACCGATATTTCGAGCACCCTATCACATGGCACCCGCTGAGATGAACGAGCTACAGACTTAGCTAAATGAGTTGTTATCTTAGAGTTTCATTCTGGAGTCGTTGTCATGGGAGCACCGGTCCTCTTTGTGGAGAAGGACGGTAGTATGTAATTATGTATAGATTATAGTGAGTTGAACAAGGTCACTATCCAGATTAGGTATCCACTACCGAGGATTTATGACTTGTTTGACCAACTACAGGGACCGCAGCATTTTTCAAAGATTGATCTTCGTTATGGTTTTCATCGGTTACATGTTCGGGAGATGGATATTCTCAAGACCGCCTTTCTGACTCGATGTGAGTCGTTTGAGTTTTTTGTCATGCCATTACGATGACCAATGCACCCATGATATTCATGAATCTGATAAATCGAGTTTTTCATCTACATTTGGACCAGTTTGTGATAGTTTTTATCGATGATATTCTCATTTATTCAAGGTTGGAGGCAAAGTACGAGCAGCATCTTCGACTAACTTTGCAGACTCTACGGGAGCACTAGTTATTCGCCAAGTTTAGCAAGTGCGAATTTTGGCTATCTGAGCTTAGATATCTTGGCCATGTCATTAGCAGAGAGGGCATTACAATAGATCCCACTAAGGTTGCGGCAGTACTTGATTGGGAGCTGCCGACTATAGTTACAGAGAATCGTAGCTTTTTGGATTTGGTCGATTATTACAGAAAGTTCTGTTCGCGGGAAAAATCGAGTCTTTCTTCATTGATGTCATTGCAATCTCAATAACTGTTTATCGGTTACAAAGATCCGGTCTTTTTATAAGATCCGGTTACAATGAAAATCAAAATACGAAAAGGAAAGATTACAATTTTTATCCTTGTTTGTCGAACGAATCGCGAGCTCCTGTTTTGCGGTCACTCGCTTTGGTAGGTTCTTTGCCTGCGCCGGGGTTAATCCGTGGACCACCGCGTGATCTCGATCCGGTCGGATCTACACGATATGATGGGTACTATTCCACCAAGGGAATAATAGCCGGGAGGGATTGTTTCACCAAGGAAACAACCGCTCGATGCTCGGGATCTAAGAACCAAGCTTAGATCTGGAGTGTGATCGTGTAGATCTCAGATCCGATTCCCTCGAACTCCTACCTTATTTGACGTTGACGATCGCCGGGCACCGGATCTGAAAGTCCAAGCCTTCAAGCCTTCAAAGTTGAGATCTTTTTTAGATCTGAGTCTTCAATCCAGCAGGGCTTCGCCTCCTCCAAAATCCAACCTTTGAACCAAATGAGCACAAGGCCTATTTATAGGCGCTCGAAACTGTGCCCCGTGCACAGAACAGTGCCTAGCCACCTGTGGGTGGCTCGGCTTTGGCCGAGCCCCCTTAGGTGCGGTTTCCGTCATTTCGTCCGTCGTTCGGGTTTTCCGGTGTTTCCGGTTCTCCGTTGTTCGGATTTGATTCGGTTTGTGGTTGACTTGATCTGGAATCGACTTGTTGACTTGATTCCAAATATGGCAGTTAATCCGCTTCTGAGTTCGAGTCCGGAATTGATCTTGATTCGATCGTTGTATCACCGAGTTCGCTCTTGTTTAGATGACTCGGTGATTCCCCGAAACGTTGGTTTGATTCCGCGTGCGAGTGGATGTATTCCAATGCTTGGGTGCGATTTGTTGGCTTCGTCGCCTCGTTAACCTGCTCCGTTGCGTATGGCTTGGCTTCGGCGTTAGCGGGATAACGATCGTGCTTGGATACGTCGCTCGATGGTCCGTTTGTTGAATCGACGTCGTCGAGCTGTGCTAAGGGACCCGTAGGCAATTTTATACGCCTACAGATACCCCCTCCAAAGTATTTCAGTCTCATTCTTTTATAGAAGAGTCTGGAATACTTTGGATGTGATTGTCCCAACCTTCAGTCGGTGTAGCGGGACTTTGGAATGGCTTCTGTTCTGGATTCCTTCAATTCCTTCAGGTCATTCAGTGCTTTGTAGAACGTCTGTGAGGATTCCGGTGCTGCATTTATTGTCTGACCGTTGTTGGAATTTTGAACTTGAAACCGATTCTTGATTTCTTGACTTTTAGCTCGAGTTGGTTGCTTCAACATAGAACTGCTCATCGATTGATGGCGTCGTCCGACGTTTGAGCTTCATCGCGACGCGTTATCCGGCGTCCAGGCTTCATTGTAATGCGCTGTTCGATGTTTGACACAGTTTATACTCGTACGTCTGCTGGAGTATACACAGTTTAAGCTCATAAGGAGTTGGAGCGTGGCAGATACTTGAGTCACGAGACCAATTTGTAAAATTGATGCGTCAATGACTCGTATTCATAGAATTTTTGGCAAATTCTCAGCCATCAACGGATTTGGTTAGCCTTTACCGACTACCGTTTGAGTCGGGCTAGCATGCGGATTGTTTAAATCCGTTCTGCATGTGACGTTAAGCTAAAAGAGTTAACCCTTTTAGTGCTACGATATTGAATACGTAGACTTCGTCTTTCTCCTATGAAAAGACTAAACAGCAACGTGTATGAGACGTTGACTTAGGATTTTTGGCAAATCCTCAGCCTTCAACGGATTTGAGGTACTCTTACCGATTACCGTTTGAATCGGGCTTACATGCGGATTGTTTTAATCCGTTCCGCATGTGACGTTGTGCTAAAGGAATAAACTCCTTTAGACTTTGTGCTATGATGTTGAATACATAGACTTTACCACTTGTTACGGGAATAGGTTACCCGGCGACGCGTGTTAGGCGTTGACTTTAGGGTTTTTGGCTAACCCCCAGCCTTAAACGGATTTGATTAGCCTTTACCGACTACCGTTTGAGTCGGGCTAGCATGCGAATTATTTAAATCCGTTCGCATGTAACGTTGCGCTAAAGGAATGAACTCCCTTAGACTTTGTTCTACGACTTCGAATACGTAGACTTCGTCATTGTTATGGGAATAGGCTACCCAGCAACGTGTATTAGACGTTGGCTTATCCCTACTTAGGCTTCGGGATAAAAATACCCCAGAATCGAACTCTGGTGTCTTTTTCAATCGGAAAAAGACTAAACCGGCGACGCGTGTTAGGCATCGGCATATCCCTTCTTAGGATTCAGGATGAAATTCCCCATGCGTGTGAGGCATGGATTTCGGTGTTATTAATAACAACCTGCCGCAATGTTGAATATGCGGACGGGGGTTCTTTTTGACGGTTAAGAACTAACCGACGGCGCGTGTGAGGCGCTGACTTATCCCTACTTAGGTTTTAGGATAAAATACCCCAGAATCGAACTCTGGTGTCTTTTTTAATCGGTGAAAGACTAAACCGGCGACGCGTGTTAGGCGTCGACTTATCCCTTCTTAGGATTCGGGATAAAATTCCCCGTACCGGTGAGGCACGGATTTTGAGGATTGAAAAGGTGGTGTCTTCTCTTGGGGCAAAGACGAACCCGATGCGGGAGAGGAAGAATTTTATATTCTATCTCCCAAAGTTGAAGAGGAAGAATTTTATATTCTATCTTCAGATGCGAAGGAGACTCGGGATGGGATCTCCACCCCCAGAATCCAGAAAGGTGAAACTAGAAGTGGGATCTCCACTCCGAGAATCGAAAAGATTCAAGCAACCCTAACTTTTATAGGTTTGATTGCTCAAATTGAAAGTGGACCTCTCGTTCATAGAAGGAATCGAGAGGGGAATCTGGCTTTGGCCCTAACTTTTATGGGTTTGACCAAGGGAGATTTGAGACGATCCTAACCGTAGGAAGGTTTGATCGCTCGATTTGAAAGTGGACCTCTCGTTCATTGGAAGGAATCGAGAGGGGAATTTGGCTTTGGTCCTAACTTTTATAGATTTGACCAAGTGGGAATTGTGTGGTGGAGACTATGAGTCATCAAACACCACTGAAAGTCTTGTGAGGGAAAAGAGACCCAACGAAGTGATCGGCTTTCATCTCAGCAAAAGAGTGTTCAGAAATTAAGAGTTTAGTGTTTATCACTTTATTCATCATGACCGAGTTATCCCTAAGAATATTATATTTAACATTCTTCCGGGAACTTCCCGTTACATGAATTATCGACCCCCAGCTTTCTTTACAAAACTGGGTTTATTGTTGCATTAACCGCATGATCGGGTTATCCTTAAGAATACCACGCATGGCACTCTCCAGGAACTTCCCGTGGAAGAAAGGGAATAGTTTAGACTCTTATACCTATTGGAGTATTAAGAAGCAGTTTATACTCGTATACTTTTTGGAGTGTCAGGAAGCAGTTTATACTCATATACCGGTCGGAGTTGCTGGGAGCAGTTTATACTCTTATACCGATCGGAGTTAGGGGATACAGTTTATACTCGTGCACCCACTGGAGTCTCGCCATTCTTGACTGGCTTACTCTAGTGTTATGACGCCGGCTTCAACCAAGGTCTGGATACTGTTCTTTAGAGTAAAGCAGGCCTTGGTGGGATGAAGGATCCTCCTGTGGTATGCGCAGTACTTCGGATCCGCAGTGTTGTCAGCTTCCTCCTAATTCGTGATCGGTGGGAGCTTGATCTTGTTATTGTCAAGGAGGGATTTGAAGATGGCTGGAACATCTTCGTCCTTGAAGGAGTACTCTTTTTGAGGCCTCTGATCCGAAGTTTTCTGTTGTCTCCGGGACTGCTGTTGTGACGTTTGATTGGCATCAACAGCTGCTGCAGGTGTTTTACCCTTACCACGGGAGGCAAAGTTCGAGTTTGGAGGATTGGTCGTCGATCGACTCCTCTCGGCCTTCTTCCTTCGGAGGAAGCGTTCGGCTTGTTCCCCTCGGACCTTCAGGTCTTTCCAAGTGTTGGAGGGTGCTGTTCCTATTGCTTCCAGCACGTCCAAGGAAAGATTGTTGTGGCAGGTCTGGAGAATGAACTCCTCGGTGATCGGGTCCCGGCAATTCAACGCTTTGTTCCGGAACCTTTTGACGAAGGTTTCGACTAACTCCCCGTTCTTTTGTTTCTCGTCGAGCAACGTTCTGATGGATATCTCGGTGTCGTCGTCGAAGAAGTTGGTGAGGAACATGGTCTCCATATCATCCCAGCTGCTCACGCTACCTGGCTTGAGGCGGCGATACCAATCAAAGGCGGCTCCGCGAAGAGTGCCAACGAATGACCGCACCATCAGAGGCTCATTGCCGGAGATAACACCCAGGTGCGATTTGAAATAAATCAAATGCTGAGTGGGGGAACCTTTCCCATCGAACGGCGTGAAGTTGATTAGACTAAACTTCGCCGGATAGGGGATTGAATCCCACTCCCTTGGGTATGGACGAGGAATGACCGTTTTCTTCACCTCTTGAGCTGACATCAAGGTATTGATTTTGCTCTCGAGGCTTTTGATCTTCAAGTTTTCACCTGTATCTTCGTTGGCATCCTCATTACCACCCCCTGCGTTGATGGGAGGGTCATCGGCATTGCGAGTTTCATCCGTATCCGTATGCTCAACTTCTTGAACAACCTGATTACGGTGGCTTGGTTCGCCTTGCTGGTTCCTCAGTGCCTGGATTTGCTGCTCATGCATCTCCCTCATGGTCTGCATGGCCATCTGCATTTCGAGCCTGAAGGTCTCCTGTTATTTGGCCATGGCTTCTTCAAGCATCTTGGCCACTTGTTCCGCGCTTATCATGAATGACTCGCGGGGTTCTCCTTCGCTGGATACAGTGTTGTCAGATGCAACCGCAGAGCAAGCATCCGATTCCTCATCTTCTGAGGGTGGTCTTATCTGAACCCTCCCATACGTCCTTCGTGAGATGGCTCCAGACTGCAAACGGGTTAAACGCCGAGATGCTCCCAGAATTGACTCGAGATCATCCCGTGCCGATGTCCTTTTGCTGGTCACGTTAGCGGTGACCCTTGGAAATTCTCCATCTTCAACCAACGCTCTCCTTCGTCGGGAACGCCTAGGCCTTGGCTTTGGCGTTTCGGTACTGAGCCTTTCGAACACCGAGACTCTTTCGGGGACTGCCTTGATGCAGTTGCATTCAGACAGTACCGCCCGAATGAGCTTGGCACAGGGGCATTGAGTTTCGAGCCTACGAGGGCTTCTCTTTCTGGCTCTGTTCGTACCCCCAGCACGATAGTACAGCTTGTCCGTATGAAAGTCGGAGCAACCTATCGCGTGTTGGCACGATTTCCCAGGTATAACGTTATCGTCATCGGACGACAACGTTTCCTTCTGGGGGCGAATTGCCTTCTTCGGGCTTTCACACGTTACGCGCCTCGAAACATGCCTTTGTGGGTGTGAGTTCTCAGCGTGCTCTTGCACTTCGATGCGCAAAGTTGTGCGCTTGGGCGCCACGATCTTCTCCAAGTGTTGAGGGTTGCGGCGACCCCCAGCATGTTGAGTCGTTCGGGGCTCTCTCATCGGGCCCAAACGATCTTGAATTGGAGCTTTGCTTCTTTTATCGGGGATTGGACCGAGGCGTTCCAAGATTGACCTCCTTCTTCGGGATGGTCCTGTGTGATTTCCCGGCGATTTTGTTTGGTTCGCCGGAGGTTGAACCTGCTTCGAAGGTTGTATTGATTGTTCCTTAGCCTGAGTTGCTGTTTCAGACTTCGGCTTCCATATTTGGCGGGTTGGTGGCGGCTTCTTGGCCATCTCCTTCTGCAACCTTCTACGGGCTTCTTGGACTTGAGCCCGTGCTTGCGCTGAGAGTGCGCGGCGCTTCCGAATGCGTTCCTCCAGAGTTGAACGGTTCCGTTTGACGTGGATCCATTCGTTCGTTGGCGGCTTGAAGGAGTTGCCATTCGTCTGTTGTTGAGGCTGTTTGCCTCTTCTGTTCTTCAGATCCGTGTTGTAACGAATCCCGTCTACAGATTCCATTGCCTTTGCGATTTATTTCGCAAGGCGCTGACTTTGCCTTTGACGGGCTCTCTTTGAGAGAGTCGCTACGCCCTCAGCAACGGAAGATTTGGCCAGAGCGGATCTGACCTGGTTGGAAGGAAAGATCTCACCCGATGCAGCTTCGGCATCAAACGGGGCAAGATCTTCGTTGGCAGCTTCAACTTCTTCGTACCAACGAATTTTCCTCTTGAAGGAGAACTTTGGAGACTTGGACTTGCGGCAGGAGGTTGATCCGGACGAGGACGACAGGTACGCATCGAACTTCTGTTGGTCGAACTCGTATTTGACCTCCTCCACGATCGGGATCGGGATCCGCGGCTGCGACGCGCCGATCTCGTCAGCGAGATCGGTGGCTCCCACTGTGGTCGCCAGATTGTTCGCGGGAAAAATCGAGTCTTTCTTCAATGATGTCATTGCAATCTCAATAACTGTTTATCGGTTACAAAGGTCCGGTCTTTTTATAAGATCCGGTTACAATGAAAATCAAAATACGAAAAGGAAAGATTACAATTTTTATCCTTGTTTGTCGAATGAATCGCGAGCTCCTGTTTTGCGGTCACTCGCTTTGGTGGGTTCTTTGCCTGCACCGGGGTTAATCCGTGGACCACCGCGTGATCTCGATCCGGTCGGATCTACACGATATGACGGGTACTATTCCACCAAGGGAATAATAGCCGGGAGGGATTGTTTCACCAAGGAAACAACCGCTCGATGCTCGGGATCTAAGAACCAAGCTTAGATCCGGAGTGTGATCGTGTAGATCTCAGATCCGATTCCCTCGAACTCCTGCCTTATTTGACGTTGACGATCGCCGGGCACCGGATCTGGAAGTCCAAGCCTTCAAGCCTTCAAAGTTAAGATCTTTTTTAGATCTGAGTCTTCAATCCAGCAGGGCTTTGCCTCCTCCAAAATCCAACCTTTGAACCAAATGAGCACAAGGCCTATTTATAGGCGCTCGAAACTGTGCCCCGTGCACAGAACAGTGCCTAGCCACCTGTGGGTGGCTCGGCTTTGGCCGAGCCCCCTTAGGTGCGGTTTCCGTCATTTCGTCCGTCGTTCGGGTTTTCCGGTGTTTCCGGTTCTCCGTTGTTCGGATTTGATTCGGTTTGTGGTTGACTTGATCTGGAATCGACTTGTTGACTTGATTCCAAATATGGCAGTTAATCCGCTTCTGAGTTCGAGTCCGGAATTGATCTTGATTCGATCGTTGTACCACCGAGTTCGCTCTTGTTTAGATGACTCGGTGATTCCCCGAAACGTTGGTTTGATTCCGCGTGCGAGTGGATGTATTCCAATGCTTGGGTGCGATTTGTTGGCTTCGTCACCTCGTTAACCTGCTCCGTTGCATATGGCTTGGCTTCGGCGTTAGCGGGATAACGATCGTGCTTGGATACGTCGCTCGATGGTCCGTTTGTTGAATCGACGTCGTCGAGCTGTGCTAAGGGACCCGTAGGCAATTTTATACGCCTACAAGTTCATTCAGGACTTCTCGAAGATTGAGACACCACTTACAGACCTTACGGAGAAGAGTGTATAGTTTGTTTGGGGCACGGAGTGCTAATAGGCCTTTGAGACATTAAAAGCCCAGTGAGTAGTGGCGCACATTTCTCGTCAGTTAAGGAAGCATGAGCAGAACTACTCCACGCACGACTTGGAGTTAACAGTAGTAGTCTTCGCACTAAAGACATGAAGACACTATATGTATGGAGTACAGATCGAGTTGTTCACTAACCAAAAGAATTTGAAGTATCTCTTCTCTCAAAAGGAACTCAATCAGAGACAACGACGATGGGTCGAGTTCATCTAAGATTGTGAGTTTATGATTCAGCACCATTCGGGGAAGGCTAATATTGTAGCGGACGCATTAAGCAAGAAGTGTCAGCATCAGGTTACGACTTTGAGGTGCTCGTTGTATCGAGGTCTTCACACCCTTAGCCAATTTAAATTTAGGACAGAGATTGGCGGGAGCAGCGCATATTCGGGAGTTGTGTCAATGCAGCCATCTTGGAGTGATAGAGTAGTTAGAGCATAACTAGATGATTCTTGGATTCAAACTCGAACGGAGGAGATTTCCAAAGAACCCAAGGAGGATTGGTCCGTTGGAGCAGATGGAGGCTTTCGGATGAAAGACCGATTAATGATACCAGCTAATGCACAACTGAAGAAGGATTTATTTGATGAGGCACATCCCACTAGATGCACAATGCATCCAGGCACAACTAAAGTGTATAAGGATCTGAAGAGACACTTTTGGTGGAGCGGTATGCGTAGGGAGATCACAGAATATGTGGCTACATACTTTACTTGCCAGTAGGTGAAGGCAAAACACTAGAGACCAACAGGAACCCTACAACCTTTACCCATTCCGAAGTGAAAATGGGCGGATACTTCTATGGATTTCATGGTAGAATTGTTGAGATCGACGAAGGGGAACGATTCAATTTAGGTTAAAGTTGATCGGCTAATGAAGTCAGCACACTTATCACTAGTTAAGACCACCCATAAAGCAGGGACTTATACGAAGATATTTATTCAGGAGATCATGAGATTGCACGAAGTCCTAGAGACGATTATATCAGACCGAGATTCAGTTATTTACTTTACATTTCTGGAGGAGTTTCCAAAATTCATTTGGCAGTCAACTATCTTATTCTAGTGTTTTCACCCGTAGACGGATGGGCAGACGGAGAGAGTTAACCAAGTGTTGAAAGACATGTTACGGGCATGTATTATTGATTTTCAGGGTAATTAGGAGGATAACTTACTACTTGGACCGGAGCTTGTGAGGCAGACTACTGAAAAGGTAGCATTAATTAGAGAGTGTATTCTTACTGCTCAGAGCTGGCAAAAGAGCTACGCGGATCAAAGACGATGACCTTTAGAGTTTCAGGTTGGAGACTTTGTCATGTTGAGTGTATCGCTAATGAAGGACGTTCAGCGATTTGGTAGACAGGGAAAACTTACCCCGCGATATATTGGTCTATTCATGATAGTTGAGTGCGTTGGATCCGTTTCGTATCGGCTAGATCTTCCAACATCGATGTCAAGTGTACACTATGTTTTATATATTTCGATGCTTGAGAAGCATTTACACAATGAGGAGCAGCAGCGGGTATTAGGTGCCCTAGAGATTAAGCTCAATGATGACTTGTCTATGATAGAAATTCTTATTTGTATTCTTTCCAATGAGAACAAGAAGCTTAGAAACAAAGTTATACATTTGATCAAGGTTCAGTGGAACCGGAAAGGAGCTGAAGAGGCTTCTTGGGAGCGCGATGAGGATATGCGTCGCGACTACCCGCACCTGTTTGAGCAGGTAGATATGATTTGATTATGTTTTTCTTAGACATGTGATTGTCGATGTGGACATGTTTATATTTAACACTAGAATGGGGGTACTGATACTTAACTCCTAATCACTCGGAACACATGATATATATATGGAGGGTTCCTTGTTTGGATTTTTCACCCGACGTACTAGTTCTGCTTAGTTAGGGGTTAAGTGGGAGTACTCACATTCTAGACTGTTAAGTATAGATTTTTTCTATGATATCTTTGCGGAATTTTAGGGACGAAATTCTTTTAAGGGGGAAGAATGTAAAACCTCGATAATTTGAATATTATATGATAAATAATAATAAATATGTTATATGGTGATAAATAGCATATTTTGATGTTTGAGTATGCTAGAAATTGGTTTGAGATCAATTCAATGTATATGTGTGGATATATGAGTGCAAATGCACAAAACATGCACGAATAAGAAATCTAGAAAATAATGACTAGTTATGAGTTTATATATTTCTCATACTGATACAGTTAGAATCTGCAAAAACTCAAAACATAAAAGTTGTAGGTATCTTCATCAGCTTTCAAACAAATTTCAGATAACCTCATTTAGAGATCAGATGTTGAAGTTAAAGTCAAAATACGGAAGACTTTTTCCCTAACAGACTGATTCGAGTCTTAGTAGTCGACTACTAATATTAGTAGTCGACTAATCGGGCTGATTTCTAGTTTTCTTATTAGTTTTAGGTGGTTTTGGTTTATATTCGAACCCAGGTTTAACCCTAAGTATATAAACAAGTTTAAACCATTTTTCCTAAGTTTTTTCACGTGAATTACTAGCCACCACCTCCCCTCAAACCCTAGAGCTTGTTCTTGGCGTTACTCGAGGAGATTCGAGGCGAATCGTTGAGCGGAGGGTGAGATCACATGCTTTTAAGAGAGGAGGGATCTTGCACACGTGTTCTGAGGCTCGACACGACGTTTTAGGAAAGATCACTTGCATCCAAACCTGTACACTTAGTTAATGAATGATCTAAGATATTTAAATCGATGTTGTACATGTTTAGAACTTAATCTAATGTGAAAAAGATTAGAATTTTGATATTAACGATAAACAAATGTAAGATCTATATGGTTGTAGGCTGTCTAAAAATCACAATGGATAGTTGATTCCCGTTAAGCTCCAACAATGAAAGTTATAATCAGACGACTTTCAAGGGGTTTCCCTATGGATCAAGAAGAGATTACAAGGCAATGATTCCTTCAAATCAAGAAGAAGAATTCGTCCTTACAATCGAAACACAAGTAATTTCCAAATTACTGCATCTACAAGTCTACAATCGCTGCAAACACAGCCTCATGTTTGAGATGATTGATCTTGATGGCTGTGACAATAACATGACTAATATTATATTAGCAACTATTAGAGTTGCTGATGGGCAGTGTAATGATTTCAGAAATAAGAGGTTGGACTTAGTTGTTGAGTTGCTTGGTAGAGAGCTATGGGAAAATATTCGTATAAGATGTCTAAAAGTCACAATGGATAGCTGATCCCCATCAAGCTCCAACAATGAAAAGCTACGATTAGATAGTTTTCGTGCCAACAAATGAAAGATGCAAATGGAGGACTTTTCACATAGAGCGAGAAGAGTTACAAATCAACGACACTTCCGATAACTGATGAAAACTCTATTCAGCAGTCTTCACAATCTACAATGAAAGTTACAACCTGACGATTTTCACACCCCACAATAGCTAAAGCTAGGATTACTGAACAACGGTCCTTGCAACACTCTAAAGGAGATGCTACAAACCAACTAACCTCTTTTAAAACGTGGAATTCATCCCCGCGTTACAATTCTGGAAATGCAGGCGACCCCCGCGTTTCTAAGCCACAACAAGCCGAACACGAGCAGCCCTCGTGTTTTTGATGTTCAGTCAACACCCAACCTCGCGTCTCAATTCCAAGACGCGAGGTTAGGGTTCTGAACGCCAAATTGGGCGTTTGACTCATTCAAATATAAGTCGAACGGTTTCAGAACCATTTTTCCCACGATCTGAGGAAATCACGCCCACTTAGGAGCAGATTTAGAGGGCGGTTACAACCTCTTATCCACCTATAAAATCTCAAGAAACTCAACTGAGTTAGGGGCTAGCTTTTTAGAACGAAGAATCGGAAGCAGAGAGGCAATAGAGGCAAATTCATTTGGAGATAGAAGATTTGAATTAGATTCAGAAGATCAAATCTAAGAGGATTCTTCAACAACAGAAGATCTGCTTGGTCATTAACCGAATCTTCGGTTCTAACAACTCTATCCACAGAGTTCTAACTCGTTCTGAGTTCTTAAACTCGTTAAGAGTTATTCATCAAAATTTCCACAGAAGTTCATTGTTCCCACGAGGTAAAAAGTACGGTTGGATCGTTAACGAAGAGCGAATTCGACGCAAGCAATCGAAGGAGGCACTCCATCGCTACCAAGAAGAACCCAGTTTTAAACAAAGGGGAGAATCAAATTCATTCTCCTCTCTTTTGTAATCGGAATCTAAATTGTAATAGATTTTGAGAGAATACAAATTAATTTTTCTTTCATTTCTTTTACATTGAATTTTTCCACGAACAAAAGATGGTGACTCCGCTAGGGATGACTAGCTTTTCTGATGAAGAAGCGGTGGCGCAATCTGACGTCCACCTTGTGGGAATGACAGTTGAAACTCTCATCATGGAGTTTGACCAAGCAAAGTATGAGGCAGTCCTCTCCTCTGGATCGCTTAGCCCCAAGGCTAGGCGAGACGTCCGCAGGATCTCCAAGGAGATCAAACCTGTTGTTGAAACGCCAAAGCAAGTCCTCTCCTTTGGCCAAAATTTGTCGAACAGCCCCTCCGCTTCAGGAGCGAACTTAGCCTCAGCCGAACTCGCCCAGCGAGTTGAATGTCCCACATCCGCGTTAACACGATGTGTTTCAGGCCATAAACGGCCTATAGAGGAGACGAGCTCCATAAACACCAACGACGCCGCTGCTAAGGCGTTGAAGCAAGCCAAAAAGAACGCCGCTTGAAGACGGAGAAGATCCATACGACGAGCACACCTGCGAGAAAGCCGAACACTGGCCCAACACGAAGATCGCGTTCTTGAGGCTCTGCCCGAGTGCAACTTTTCCATTCCAGAACGCGTACTTCGGGGTAATGAGCCTAATTACGAGCCTCGACTGATACAGCTGAAACGCGACCCTCAGTGGCGCGTTATTTCTTCAAAACGAAGCCCTCAGAAAGGCGCTGCTGAAGATAAATGCACACCTCACATGTGCGTTCAAACAAAACATGACCCTCAAAAGTCTGTTTCACCAACCAAACGCGACCTTCAGGGGCGCGTTCAACCAAAACAGGACCCTCAGGGGTCTGTTTCATTATTTAAACGTAGGCCTAGGCCTAATGTTTACAAATCCAAATACGACCCTCGCGTTGTTCTTCAAGAACGCGACCCTAGCGTTGTTCTTCAAGAACGTGATCCTCAAGAGGTCCGCCAAGTTCAAAAGAGTCAACATGGGTTCAAAATCCACGTTCGACCAGAATCAATCTTACCCACTCAAGGGCAGGGGGTTCCATCTCCGTCCCCATGCTCAGGGAAAGATTCCTCCCAAGTTACGGATTTGCGAGAATTATTGTCAAGAGGAAAACCAGTGATGCAAGCAGCTCACTCATGCCAATGTGAGCGGCTTATCTCTGCAGTCCTGTCAGAATGCCACTGTTGCGCATCCGTACCTCGACAGTCTATATTCGATAGGTTGACAAACGTCGTTAGACCTACCAAACGACGACATCGATACAAAAAGAAGACAACCGAGACTGAATACCCCGAAGTCACTATCAACGTAATTGGTAGAGGAAAAGCCTCGCATCCCGATTCTGATGAGTCACAAAGAAGTCATTCCCCGACTGTCCAGGAAATTTGTGACGAATTCGAAGGAGTATACCGGCATACTCGGACTCAGACAGGAGCTATCCGTTCGGTTAGCTATCAAAAGTTAGCCAAGGGGATTACACCGAGTGATGAATATTCGGCAATTGCCGAGTCTTAATCTTCAAGCTCTATTGGAGCACAAAAGGTTTCTGCTTACATGACGGGAAACCATGAGGACTTAGCTAAGAGAGTTGACGAACATCACGTCATGCTCCAAGCACAACAGGAGATACTTCTCCAAGTGAAGGATATGTTGACCCAGCTCCTTGCTGAAAAAGGCCAAAGATCCGAGTCTTCCCGGAGGACTATGTCAAAGGGAAAGCAGAAGGCACACGAACATTCGGATCGTGAAACTCACAACCTGGAATCCTCTTCTGAAAATGAGAAAGAGATAGAAAGAGAATTGCATCCTCAGTCCGCTAAAGTGGACGAATTGGAGGCTCGCCTCAACGCAATAGCCAACAGAAGCGAGCTCCGCCAAGAGGGAGTGGTAAGGCCTTATCCTTCTGAGTGGGACATAGCTCCTTACCCACCCAAGTTTAAGGCCCCTACCTTGCAACCATTCGATGGCACAGGATCGCCGAATCAGCACATCTACTACTTCAAGTCACAGACTAGAGACGTGGTAGCAAACGACGCCATCCTGACCCGCCTGTTCATCGGCACTCTTAGAGGAGTCGCCTTCGAATAGTTTATGAAACTACCTGCCGGATCTATTCAGAAATGAGTGGATTTGGAAAGGCACTTCTTAGCCAGATTCTTCGAGGACGATACGGAAGTTTTGGTCCTGACTCTTCTCGCCACCAAGCAGAGGAAGGGAGAATCTATCAAGACCTATGTGGAGAGATTCCGCAGCATGGCGTTGCGATGCCCTTCAGGTATGACCCAATCAACTTTGGTTGAAACTTGCAAGCACAACTTGCAGTCTCAGTTCCTTGCTCAGATGGGGGTAGCGGAGTGTCGCTCCTGGAGGCAACTAGTTTCGTAAGGAGAACAAGCCGAAGAAATTGTTGCTCGAGTTAAAGCCGAAGAAGCTACACAACCCAAGCCACAGCAACAACGCAATCAGCACAACGCTCAGTGGTCTAAGGGAAAAGAGACTTTGGCGGCTGACGCCAACACGCGAGCACCACCTCCCGCTAAACAAGGCAAGGCGCCAAATCAACAAAGAGCGCTCAAGCAATATTCGTTTAAAGAGGAGCATGTAGACACCTTGTTCCAATTGTTTCGGAAAAACAACAAGCTGCAGCTGCTCGAAATCAGGAAGCTGGATGAAGCAGGAAAGGTGGATGACCCTAATTATTGCCATTATCACAGGTTCCTAGGACATCCTACCAGAAAGTGCTATGTCTTCAAAGACATCCTGCAAAATTTGGTGAATGCTAATGTGCTCACTTTAAAACCCGAACAGAAGACCGTATCCACCAATATGATAGCGGTCCAATTCGGTGACTTCCCTCCGATAGCAACTACAGATGGCGTTGTCCCTATTCGTAAAGGAGAAATGCACCTGAAGAATGCTGACTTGCACAGTCAGAAAGACAGGGGGTTGGTACCCCTCACTACCTTAAAAGGAGAAATCATGTGGGTCCACCCTGATCTGCTAGGAGATCAACAGTGGACGAACACCTCGTCCAAAAAGAAAGGAGACAAGGTTAAATCTTCCAACATGATTAGCCTGTTTGTTACTGAAAACGATGACTTCCTCAAACCTCTTACCGATTCAGAAGAAGAGAGGATTGCCCTGGTAGCATACCTAGGAGACAACCCTGGAACTCGGTCAGGAAAGGCTTACTTGAGAGACTACAATCAGAACGCTCAAGAAGCTGAAGATCAGCCCCAAGACGCTGGGGGTTATGTGCCAAAGAAGCCGGTCGATAAAGGGAAACAAAAGGAGCTCCGGTTCAATAAAAATCTTCACCAAGAACTCGGGGAGTCAAGCACTCCCTTCCAATTCAATGTCATGGCGCAGCTGGCCAACATACCGGCCAGGATTACTCTGTATGAGCTCTTAAGGTTATCCAAAACTACCAAGGAGCTCTACTCGAAGCCTTAAAGAACACGGAGAGCTTTATCACTCAAGTCACTCCGATTTCCAAAGCTTCTGAAGATCAAACTTGTCGGCAATGTCTACAAGCGGCGAGAAGTTTACCTTGCATATCATTTACTCAAGAAGACATGTAGGTCAAACACAAGCACGACAGACCGCTATACTATACGGGGTATATCGGATCCTCCGAAATCAGTCGTGTCCAAGTAGACCCAGGCTCTGCACTCAGCATCATGCCCTACAGGGTTATGCAGGTATTAGGGATTCCTATGCACCAGTTAAACACCACCCAGACTACTATCATCGGTTTCAACGCCAACAGCACTCGACCCCTGGGAAAGATCAAGCTCAGATGTCAAATCGGAGACCTTAAGTCCGAAGTGACTTGTTACATTATAGATGCGGACACGTCCTACAATCTTTTGCTAGGACGACCATGGATACATGCAAACCACATTGTCCCATCTATCCTACATCAGGTCATGAAGTATGCCAACGATGAGGGAGAAGTTTGAACCTTAATTGCAAAAAAATACCCTTTCCGAGGAGTGGAAAATTTCCACACCGACTCCGTCTTCTATCTGGAGTCCCAGGAGAAAGAAGATGTGGACAGCGGTAATGAAGCTGATATCAAACTAGATCCTGATGAAGATTGTCCATAGGAGTTGAACTTCGATGTAATGGGTCAGTATGAGAGCAATAATAATGTACCGAGTGAGGGCGAGTGGTGCATTAATGAAGATTTTATTTTGGCGTACTTGTCTGATGTCTCCTCTAAAAATGAACAAATAGAGAATGATCCTAATGCAGGTACCAACCCATGGCACGTACTATGCACAGAGGTATCACTCACCTTACCAATCGAGTCATCCTTCGCTTCAGATGAAGGAGTAGAAGACGCACAGAAGGCCTTCTTCAAAGTCCCGTCCAAAAGGAAAGGGCAGAAGCCGATCTGTTTTGGTAAAGTCAAACCCGAACAGCTCAAATGAGGAAGTTCAGAGGAAGATGACGGAGTTCCTCAATTCCACTACCATGAACCCAATTCTATACACTTAATGAAACGAATGTGGTATAACTTTAATAAAAAACAGGGTTTAAACTTCGAGAAAGGAAGGCGAATACCGATTCGAATGTCTCTCACTCCTGAAGGAAAACCTCCGGACTACTATCAAAAAACCAGAAGAGGCGTGGGTTACGTCACAACTCCCTCTGTCTCAGAAAATGAAATCAGTAATTATCTGCGTCAGGACCATTCATCCGGAACATCTTCATGGGAATCCGACGTCAGTGTCAGACCTTTCTTTAAAAGTCTGACTGTGAATATGGTTTCAACTAGTCATACAGAGGAAGACGCAGGGGGTGATGGAGAGTTAATCGAATCAACCAATGATCCTTGGATCAAACGCCTCAACATCTTGTGGGATATGCGATTCGAACAACGCGAACCACCCACTGAAGATAAAGTGATCCAGGTCAACATGGGAGATGAACATGACCCTAAGCCAATATTCATAGCTGAAAACCTATCATCATCCGAGAGAGAAGACCTTATATCTCTCATTCGAGAATATATAGATGTCTTCGCTTGGAACTATGAAGATATGCCTGGCCTTGACCCAAAAGTAGCCACGCATCGTCTCAACATTGATCCGGATGCAAAACCTATTAAACAACAATAACGCAGGTTTCGTCCAGAGGTCATGGAATCAATTGAGTCAGAAGTTAAAAAGCTTATAGACTCGAGTTTTGTCAGAGAAGAACAACACCCAGGCTGGGTAGCCAACATTGTTCCAGTTCCTAAGAAGAACGGTAAGGTTCGGATATGCATCGATTTCCGTGATCTTAATGCGGCTTGTCCGAAAGATGAATTCCCACTTCCTATCACGGATGTTATGATTGACAACACATGCGGATATGAAAGAATGTCTTTTATGGACAGATTCTCCGGGTATAATCAGATCAAGATGCATCCGGAAGACGAAAAACATACTACTTTTAGAACACCACTGAGGGTGTATTGCTACACAGTGATGCCCTTCGGCCTGAAAAACACAGGTACAACTTATCAACGTGTAATGAACACAATCTTTCATGAACACCTATGAAAGAAGATCGAGTGCTACGTTGATGATATAGCAGTAAAGAGCCAATGTAAAGGTGATCATCTTGCAGATCTGAAGACAATGTTTGAGATCATGCGAGCGCATCAGCTGAAGATGAACCCAACAAAATCATTCCTTGGGGTATGAAGCGAAAAATTCCTGGGATTTATCGTCACTTCCAAGGGAATTTCTCTTGATCCAGAGAAAGTGCGTGCTATCCAAGGTATGCCACCTCCGAAGAATCTCAAAGAGCTCAGAGGTTCGTAAGGCAGACTGGCCTACATTCGAAGATTCATATCAAATCTTTCAGGGTGTTGCCAACCTATCTCTAAGCTCATGAAGAAAGGAGTATCCTTTGTTTAGGATGAAGAATGCCAAAAAGCATTTAAGGAGATTAAGAGATATCTCACTCAATCGCCAGTTCTCGTGGCCCCAATATCAGGAAAGCCATTCCTGTTATATGTGAGAGATATGGAACATTCTCTTGGAGCTTTGTTGGCACGATCAAGGACAAGAGCAAGCCATCTACTACTTAAGCAGAACCATGATGGGAGCCGAATACCGGTATAACCCGGTCGAAAAAGAATGTCTCGCTTTGGTATTCGCAGATCAAAAGATGCGACATTACCTAGTTGGACAAATGATTCACGTCATCTCTAAGGTGAATCCCTTGAGAGTGCTGATGACGAAGCCATCATCTCTAAACTACCGACTCGCCAAATGGGCCATTCTCTTGTCACAATATGACATGTAATTCATGCCCAAAAAAACAGTCAAGGGTCAAGCATTGGCAGATTTCTTAGCTGATCACCCGGTGCCAGGGACATCTAAGTTGTATGAAGAATTACCTGACGAAGTCGCTGAAGCTTGTGTAACTCAAGAAACTACGCAAGTGTGGAAATTATTCTTCGACGGTGCATCTAGAGCAAACCCTCATGGAGTAATCACCGCGGGAGTAGGAGTAGTATTAATCTCTCTGAACGGTCACGTAATCCCAAGAGGATTTTCCCTAATCGAACCCTGCACCAACAATGTAGCCAAGTATAATGCTCTGTTATTAGGAATGCAATTCGCCGAAGAACTTAATATTCAGTACCTCGAAGCTTACGGTGACTCTCAGCTCATCGTTAATCAAGTTCGAAGGGAATACGAAGTACGTCATGAGGATCTGATCTCGTATTACTTCGCAGTGCTAAAGCAAGCTAAGAAGTTCGAAGGTTTCTACATCGAGTACATTCCACGAGCTCAGAATGCTTATGCAGACGCTTTAGCCTCTTTGGCAACTTCACTAGCATTGCCACCAGGGGCTGAAACAATGATTCCAGTCACAGGACGCGAGCTATACTGTTACAAGATTCCTATAGAGGAAAACCCAGACAAGACAACGACAGGAGAAGTTTGTACAACCTCTATGGAGTTTGAATCTAGGGATTGGAGATTTCCATATATCGACTACGTCCTGTACGGAATCCTGCCCGATGACCCTAAGGAAGCGGCCTCTATCAAACGAAAGGCCCTCTGATTCTATTACGATGCAGTTTCTCAAATCTTGTATCGTAAATCATATGATGGAGTTTTGCTTCGATGCCTCTCTTGGAAGGAAGCAAAAGAGACCCTCAAGGAAGCTCACGACGGAATGTGCGGAACTCATCAGCCCGGAGCTAAATTAGGAGATCGCCTCCGACGAATAGGCTATTATTGGCCAAAGATGTTCTCAGACGCAGTTGACTATGCTAAACGTTGTCACGCGTGCCAAATTCATGGGGACTTCATCCACCAAGCACCTGGGAACTTACACCCGACATCGGCGTCCTGGCCATTCGAAATGTGGGGTATGGATATCGTAGGACTGATTTCCCCTCCGACGTCCAAGGGACACCGGTTCATTCTAGCTGTGACCGACTATTTTTCCAAATGAGCGGAGGCAATCCCGTTAAAAGAAGTCAAGACTTCAAATATAATCAAGTTCATTAAACATCACGTCATCTACCATTTTGGAGTCCTGAGACGAATAGTTCACGACAATGGGACACAATTCGTCAGTTTTGGGTTTCAGAGATTTTGTGATAAATTCAGAATCCAAAGTGTCGCGTCTATGGCATATTATCCGCTAGCGAATGGTCTTGCAGAAGCTTTTAACAAAACCATCGTGAAACTTCTCAAAAAGTTCGTCTCTAAGAGCCGACGTGATTGGGACAAAAGACTTGGAGAATGTCTATGGGCCTACCGCACAATAGTGAGGACCCCTACGAGAGCTACGCGGTTCTCCTTAGTATACGACTGCGAAGCTGTACTGCCACTTGAGATTCAAATCCCTTCCCTGAGAGTCGCAATTACAACTGGACTAACAGAAGAAGAAAAACATCAACAACGTCTGCAAGAACTTGAAGCCTTAGACGACAAACGACTTCAAGCTCAGCAACAGATCGAGTTATATCAAGCCCGTATTTCTAAAGCCTACAACAAAAAGTTTAAAGAACGGATTTTTAAGAAAGGTGATTTAGTTTTGGCCAACAGACGACCCATGGTAATGACACACAAAACCAAAGGGAAATTCAATCCTAAATGGAAAGGGCCCTTCGTAATAGAATCGGTCTATTCGAATGGAGCTTATCGCCTCATTGATCAAAAAGGAGACAGGCTCGTGATGCCAATTAATGGGAAATTCCTTAAGAGATGCTTCCCATAAATCGTGTAGCCCCCTTCCTTCTCTATTAATTGCCAGTCAAATTAGACTGGGGGTTGTCGAGTTAGAATGTATTTCGAGAATAAATGTTTAATTTTCCTGTTTTGCATGTCGTCATGTTAACACTACACCTCTGACGATTGAAATTTTATGGAATTATTCTAAGTGATAATAAAGAGGATTTCAATTTTATGCTAAGTTAACACTACACTTATAGCATTTGCATTACTCTTCATTGTCCTAAACTGGAATCCAACAAAAAGAGACGAGGAAAGGTAAAATGATATCATTTTCATTCAATATTGTTAATCTAAACACAAAGTGATTACAATCGAAGTGAAAACGATACAAAAATATTCCTCAACCAAAAAACAGTGCAAAACCCTAAGCATCGAGCTTCATTAACCTAAGAGATTTCAACCTGGACATGAAGGCAGAAAGTTTCTTTTGGTGGGCTGCTCGGACCTGTCCTTCAATCTCCCTTCTGAGTTCTGCCTCAATAGGAGCAGCAGCAACAATATCTTTGCGAATGCTCTCAGCCGCATGGAGCGTACGACAGAAATCCGTATAAATCTGACCACTTTGGAGCTCAAGTCTTTTTCTGACATCCTCATATTGTGCCAGTTGGGCTTTCTTTTGGTCCAACTCGGCCTCTAATCGAGCTATAGCTTCCTCAATAGTGCGAATGTCAGAAGCAACACTTTTGATGTTAGCATATGCTTGAGAATGTTGCTTCCTTAAGATTGTTATACGAGCCTTTTTATCAGATAAGTCCCTACGAAGGGTCCCTCGATGATGTACCTTCGAGATTGTAGCTAAAGAAAGAGCCGGCTCTATTTCAGAGTCCAAATTGGTGTGCTGTAGTTCCTCGAAAGCTACCAACTCTGCCTTCAAGATCGTGATACCCCCTTGACAGTGCTCAGTCCATGACGCATCCCCTTTATCCTTGCTTTTGTCCAAACACTTGGTCAGGATGGGTTCACAATCTTCAAAAGAAGCACCCCCAAGGCTGGCGAGATCAATAGTCATCTGTATCCAGTATTCTAATTCCTTAATTAATTTCTTCAGAGCTCTCGAGCGTGGAGAAGGAATGGTTGGATATATTGGACCCGCATATTCATCCCGAACATGTAGAAGAGCAACCTCAGAAGGATGACCTTTATATGTGCTTTGGTCCTGAGTATGAGGAAGGGAAGCGGATTCAGAACCCTCAATGGGTGATACCTCTTCAGCTCCAGCTTCCTCAGGAATAGAAGGGATCGATTGAGGCATTTCATCCTCTCCATCAGTTAAACACTCAACGGGCGGAGACTTCATCGCATCCCCCATTAACTTGGCCCTTTTGGAATTTTTGGCCATGACAGGTATTCGTTTACGAATTCTCCTATCGTACTCGCCTTCCTCGGAAACAGTAAGAGCCTTCTTACCTGATCTCAAAGAACGAGGTTCAGGAACGGGCGCTTCTGCAGGTATCTCCTCAGTCGCCTTGTCTTTGGGGGGATCAGCAATTGGTGTTCCCTGTTTGATCCCTATAGGAACCTCTTCCTCAGAAGGTTCTATGGTGGGCGAATCCCTAGGGGCTTCAACGGCTCCAGTCGCTTCCTGTTCACAAGACAAATATTCTTCTATCCCCGGTAGACGAGTCTTCATAGAACCGCTCTTCGAACGATACAATTCCCTAATCTCATTTATACAAGAAGTGTAAATATCATATCCAAGGATTTGAGAAGCCTTGTCAAACCAGTTGTGAAAATCGACAACGGTGGAGCAGCCAGGCGTTGAATTGGGTAAAGTAAAGTGCGCGTGGGTCCCCCCGGCGGAGAAGAAGTACCATGCGCGTGCCCCCTCATATAAATTCCTAATTTGAGCTAACGCCGGGTTGGGATTGCCAACGTAAAGCTGGTCATATCCAAACTATCTAGCAAATCTAGAGGGTGTGTAAGGCTCGATGATGTACTTCTCCCGCAAGCGTAGACCAGATAGCCCAACCTGATCATAAGAAGCCATCTAAATGTGCCCTCTTCCAAAGATGATGAGCCTTCAAAAAGAAAGTCCATGAAGCGGGCATTCTCCACATCAGCTCCGTCAAAATTAGGAGCACAACAGAAAATCCGGTAATTGTTTTCCCGAGACAGAAGCTGTCGAGCCCTAACTATATAGGAATTAGTCCACGTGACCGACTCTAATCTCTGTACGAAGGGAATATAAGCGTCATCACCCTCATATATTCCCATCATCAACGAAGGGCAATGTAGCACGAACCAGGCCACTAAATATGTATACAGCACTGGTGTACGTGGTTGAGGAGCTTTCCCAGCTTTCTTCTTAGTAGCTTTAATTCCCGAAGCATCGAGAAGTTCTAAGGTTAACATCCTTAGGCCGTTTTATATGCAACCTACCATAGAAGTGAGGAGACTCACAGGTCTCCCATGTGCTAGCAAAACAGCTGGATACACAACCTCAGCTAGTATTACCTCAACTGGTTTTGACGGTACTACGTACCGCTTCAACCAAATCATGAAGAAGCCCGCAAGAAGAACCGTGTTAGAAATAGGAGCTGTGGCTTGGTGGTGGAAACTTTCAAATTCGACACCAGCCTCAAAATCATCCTCTGCATGCTCTGTCTTGGAGGTAGCACTGGAAGCCTTAATTCGAGCTTTGGCGTCCTTAGGAGAAATGGCTGCAACACGAGATACGGCTACATCTTTCCGGTTTAAATTCTGAAAAAGGTATTCCACCCACGTGATATGCATAATGCCCGCTCCACGCATCCTAAAGACTTGAGCACATATATGGAAGTGACACATCAACTCCCAGAAAGTAGCATAAATTTCTGGATGCGCCACCCTTAACATGGAAAGCTCCTCTATAGTAGGGATGAATTCTTCGTAGGGCATTTTACCAAATGGTAGCCCCGAGATTGCTTGCATCTCATGGAGAGCAAAACCTAACTCCCCTATAGGTGTGAAGAATGTACAGCTGTCCGGGTTATATTTCTCCAATATAGTGAAGAAATTATAATAACTCTGTACGACCCCCCATCGAGTAGCTAACACGGGAACTGTGAGACCCGATTGGGCGAGTGGTTCCTTAAGCTCCTCAAGAACAAAGTCAACCATACGGGTCCACCAACCACTTTCTCCAGAACAAACCCATCCTGGAGATCTGAACATCTGGGTAGAGAATTCACCCTGAGTTGCAATAAATTGGTGAATAAAGATGTTTGCTGGACGTGGCGTCTCCTGAACCAGATCCTTCTTCTCAAATAAGCCGGGTCTCAACCCCTTGAGTTGTCCCCCGATTTGTGTACGAGCTCGCCGACCAAATCCAAGTGACACATTCTCTTTTTCCTTGACTATGTCAAAGGTCAAACCCCGACGACAGCTCACATTCAAGAAATAGGAGAGTGGGTACATCCTCTTCATATTTGGGAGGAAAAAGAAGCGATTATCAACTCTCCGTAGCAGCTTTGAATCTTCTGCATGTATGAGGTGATCGTCGACTGGTATATGATCTCCGAATATGAACGCTGGTTTGGGGAACTGGGCACGACCGGTAGGGATCTTCATGTCTAAGTTAGTGATCAGAATCCTGAGAGTAGAACATCGCGGGAACTTAATCATGTCTGTCCTCTCCGAGTCAGAGAAAGTACACAACGGAATTCTGTTCTGGAGACTGAAGATTTCATTCACGTCAGGTCTGCCGATATACCCAAAATGATGCTCTTGCGAAAGCGGCACGTTTGGAAGGAGCACTGCACAACCAAAAAGCAGAGATTAGTAGCTGAAAATAAACTACTTACATAAATATATATTCTGAAATACAAAGAGTCGAGCCTCGCGTTAGAATTCTTAAACGCAGAGGTTAAACCTCGTGTCAAGGATCTCAAACGCGAGAGTCGAACCTCGTGTTGAAAAATTTAAACGCGAGGGTCGAGACCCACATGGAATCCTAACTCCGCGTTTTCATTGAGCAAAAATGAGTCATCTTCCTCGTTATCAAGAACCCATCTAGGGTTTTCAGAGAACTTGCCAAGGCAAGTTATTTCGGTCAACACTCACCACGACAGGGAGGCCCCTGCAACGGCGACGGTGGCAGTAACGTTCCTACGGGAACAAGAACACCGCCGGTGTCCTCAGCTGACGGCATTTTGAAAGTCGCTCCGGCGACTTTCTTGGAGCTAGAACCCACTCTCCGTGGTGCCATCGATACAATCGATCAGAGGAAGCACTGTTGAACGAGGGAGATGGAGTTCGTCGGAGGTCTCGCCGAAATCAAACGAGAGTTCTCGTTCTTAGAAATAGCCAAAAATAAAAAGAGTCAAGTGACCCTTGACATGACCATTCAGGTCTATTTATAATAGCCGTCAAGCTGTTAAGATGGCACGGGATTCTAGGAGTGAATCCCAACCATCTTCGAAACGTGAAGTTCACAACCGCATTTAAATTCCCAAATGCAAAGCCTAAGCCCGTATTACGAAGGCCTTTAACCTCGCGTTTCGAAACCTCAAACGCGAAGGTCACCTTCGCATTACAATTCTCCCAAATGGAGAATATATCCTTGGGCTCTCAAACATGACACTTATGCTATAAGTTCATGAATTCTTCTAATGGAGTACTACTAAACCTTTGTATCTCCTCATTTGAATTTACATACCCATCGGGTGAATATTACACCCCAAACAGTCATCATCCCCACAGAGTTTAAGTCTAGCTGGCATCAATACTAGTACGGCTATAACTCCTCTGTCAGAATCCACTTGTCGATTCTCATTAATAGAATGATAAGTCTCCAAAATCATTCAGATCATTGTCAATTTATTAGCTCCCCTCAGCAGAGTAATAAATAACCAGTTTTCAATGGGGTAATAAAATTCCCCAAAATCTTGTTCAAATCACAAGTATCACAATTCATCGCTCTGATGATAAAACACTTAGCAATTCTCCCCAGCGAGACAAAAGAAAAAATATATATTTTTCCTACAGATGTCACGTTAAAATTACACATCTGACAAAAACTAACTTATCGACTCTCCTCAATAGAGTGATAAGTTCTCAAAATTGCCCTGATCGCAATATTTCTCCCGTCACGTTAAAATTACACCTCTGACAAAATTAACTTATCGACTCTCCTCAATAGAGCGATAAGTCCTCAAAATTGCCCTGATCGCAATATTTCTCCTGTTACGTTAAAATTACACCTCTGACAAAATCAACTTATCGATTCTCTCAATAGAGCGATAAGTCCTCAAAATTGCCCTGATCGCAATATTTCTCCTGTCACGTTAAAATTACACTGTTCACGGGAAAAAATCATGTCTTTCTTCATTGATTCCATTGCACTCTCAATAACTGTTTATCGGTTACAAAGATCCGGTCTTTTTATAAGATCCGGTTGTAGGCATCAAAAATTGCCGATAGGTCCCCGCACACAGCTCAGTGTCAACGAGCGACGATTGAACGTCACTACCCGGTTCACAAGAGTTCAACTGACGTCGGTGAGCGCCTGAAGTGAACCGACGGACTACGTGAGCCGACAGAACGTCAGGATCACGGGGATACGGACTGACCGATAACCCCGCGATCACCGCAATTGGACCAACGCCCGCTGTGCCCCGATCACCCCACGGATAATCCAACCATCGGGGCCTACAGAGCTCGTCGTCACGATTCCAACGCATCCGAAATCACTCAAATCCGAGTTCGGACGAAAAGTCAACAGCGGGACAGCGGCAGAACAACGGCACGGCCCCGGGCTGAACCGGGGACACCCAAACGGGTCTCGGCAAGCTCGA
>BQKN01061173.1:1973-20637 GCA_022839385.1 Asparagus kiusianus | reverse complement strand
CCTCCGGATCAAAGCTTGGTCTTTGATCCCGAGAAGAGTATCGATTTCGCTTGGTCGATTTCGATTACTTCGGACGATTATTTCTTTGGTGAACTAAACCCCCCGGCTATTATTTCCTTGGTGAAATAATACCCGTTATACTGTGTAGATCCGACCAGATCTAGATCGCGCGGTGGTCCACGGATTAACCCCGGCGTAGGCAAAGAACCCAGAAAAGCAAGAGATCGCAAAACAGGATCTTACGATTTGTTCGACAAATAAGGAAAGTTGTAATTTTTATTTTTCTTTGATGTAACCGGATCTTATCAAAAGACCGGATCTTTTGTAATCGAAAAACAATTACTTGAGAGAACAATGAACTCAATGAAGAAAGCAATTTTTCCCGCGAACAATCTGGCGACCACAGTGGGAGCCGACGATCTCGCTGCCGAGATCGAAGCGTCGCAACCGCGGATCTCAATCCCGGTCGAGGAGGAGGTCGAGTATGAATTCGACCAACAAAAGTTCGAGGAGTATCTGTCATCCTCGTCCGGATCCACCTCCCCTCGCAAGTCCAACAAGTCCAAGAAGTTCTCCTCCAGGAGAAAAGTTCGTTGGTATGAAGATGTAGAGACCACCAACGAAGATCTTACCCCGGTTGATGCCAAAGTTGCATCGGGTGAGGTTCCACCAACCTCCAACCAGGTCAGATCTATTCTGGCCAACTCTTCCGTCGTTGAGGGCGTGGTGACTCTCTCAAAGAGAGCCCGCCAGAGGCAATGTCAACGCCAGGCGCGACAATATGCGAAGGCAATGGAGTCCGTTGACGGAGTCCGCTACAAGGCGGATCTGAAGAACAGGAGAGGCAAACAGCCTCAACAACCAAGGAATGGCAGCTCCTCCAAGCCGCTAGCTAATGAATGGATCCGTGTCAAATGGAATCGTTCGACATTGGACGAGCGCATTCACAAGCGCCACGCACTGTTAGCGCAGGCACGGGCTCAAGTCCAAGAAGCCCGTAGAAAACTACAGAATGAAGTGGCCAAGAAGCCGCCACCGATCCGCAAAGTATAGAGGCCTAAGTCTGAAACGGCGATTCAGGCTAAGAAGCAACCATTACAGCCTTCAACAAAGGTTCCACCTCCGGTGAACCAACCTAAATCGCCGGGAGATCCCGTAGGACCGTCCCAGAAAAGGAGGTCTGTTTTGGAGCGCCTCGGTCCACTTCCCGAGGAGCGATGCAAAGCTCCAGCTCAAGAACGTTTGGGCCCACTAAAGAAGCCCCGAACGAATCAACATGCTGGGAGTCGCTGCCACCCTTAGCATGATAAGGAATTTATGACAGATAAGCGCACCACTCTGCGCATTGAAGTCCAGGAGCCCGCTGAGAATTCACGCCCACAAAGGCATGTTTCGAGGCGCGTGACTCTTGAAAGCCCGAAGAAGGCAGTTCGCCCTCAGAAGGAAACATTATCGTCTGATGACGATGGCGTTATACCTGAGAAATCATGCTAACACACGATAGGTTACTCCGGCCTTCAAACCGACGAGTTGTACTATCATGTTGGGGGTATAAGTAAAACCAGAAAAAGGAGTCCTCAAAAACCAGAAACTCAGTGCCCCTATTCCAAACTCATTCGGGCAGTATTGTCTGAATGCAATTGTATCAAGATGGTTCCCGAAAGGGTTTCGGTTTTCGAAAGACTCAGTACTGAAACGCTAAAACCAAGGCATAGGCGTTTCCGCCGAAGAAGAACGGTGGTTGAAGATGGAGAATTTCCAAGGGTCACCACTAATATGACCAGCAAAGGGATATCGACACAGGATAATCCCGAGTCGCTGCCGGAAATACCCCGGCGTGTAACACGTTTGCAGTCTGGAGCCATCATACGAGCAACTTATGGTAGGATTCAGACAAGATTACCTTCAGAAGATGAAGAATCTGATGCCTACTCTGCAATCGCATCAGATAATACAGTATCCAGCGAGGGACAACCCCGCGAGGCACTTATGATAAGTGCGGAATAAGTGGCCAAGATGCTCGAAGAAGCCATGGCCAAACAACAGGAGAGCTTCAGGTTCGAGATGCAGATGGCCATGCAGAATATGAGAGAAATGCATGACCAACAGATCCAAGCACTGACAAACCGGCAAGGCGAGCCAAGTCGTCTTAACCAGGTTAATCAGGAAGATGAGGACGCACATGCGAATGAAGCTCATAATGCTAATAATCCTCCCATCAATGCAGGGGGTGGTAATGAGAATGCTAACGAAAATACAGGTGAAAATTTGAAGATTAAAAACCTCGAGAGCAAAATCAATACGTTGATTTCCGCTCAAGAGATGAAGAAGACGGGCATTCCTTGTCCATACCCAAGAGAATGGGAATCAATCCCGTATCCGGCGAAGTTCAATTTAATTAACTTCACGCCGTTTGATGGGAAGGGTTCACCCACTCAACATGTGATTTACTTCAAATCACACCTAGGGATTATCTCTGGTAACGAGCCTCTGATGGTACGATCCTTCGTTGGCACTCTTCGTGGAGCCGCCTTCGATTGTTATCGCCGCCTTAAGCCAGGTAGCGTGAATAGCTGGGACAACATGGAGACTAAATTCCTCACCAACTTCTTCGACGATGACACCGAGATATCCATCGGGTCGTTGCTTGACGAGAAACAAAAACACGGGGAATTGGTTGATACCTTCGTCAAAAGGTTCCGGAACAAGGCGATGAACTGTCGAGACCCAATCACTGAGGAATTCATTCTCCAGACTTGCCACAACAACCTCGCATTGGACGTGTTGGAAGCAATGGGGACAGCACCGTCTAACACTTGGAAAGACTTGAAGGTGCGCGGTGAACAAGCCGAGCGATTCCTCCGAAGGAAAAAGGCCGAGAGGAGTCAATCAACAACTAATCCTCCGAACTCTAACTTCGCCTCCCATGGTAAGGGCAAGACACCTGCAGCGGCTATTGATGCTAATCAAACGTCGCAACAATAACCCCGGAGACAGCAAAAGACTTCGGATCAGAGACTCCAAAAAGAGTACTCCTTCAAGGACGAAGATGTTCCAGCCATCTTTGAATCCCTCCTTAAAAATAACAAGATCAAGCTGCCACCGATCACGAATCAGGAGGAAGCTGACGATACTACGGATCCGAAGTACTGCGCGTACCACAGGAGGATCCTTCATCCTACCAAGGCCTGCTTACTTTAAAGAATAGTATCCAGACCTTGGTTGAAGCCTGCGTCATAACGCTAGGGTAAGCTAGTTGAGAACGGCAATACTCCGACAAGTATAAGAGTATAAACTGCTTCTTAACACTCCGATAAGTATAAGAGTATAAACTGCTTCTTAAGACTCCGAAGAGTATATGAGTATAAACTGCTTCTCAATCCTCCGACCGGTATAAGAGGTTAAACTGCTCCCCGATACTCCATTAGGTATATGAGTCTAAACTATTTCCTTTCTTCCACGGGAAGTTCCTAGAGAGTGCCATGCGTGGTATTCTTAAGGATAACTCGATCATGCAGCTGATACAATGATAAACCCAGTTTCGCAAGAAAAGCTGGGGGTGGATAATTCATGTAACGGGAAGTTCCCGGAAGAATGTTAAATTCTTAGGGATAACCCTATCATTACAAAAAAAGTGATAAACACTAAACCCCACTGTGATTTCCAAACACTCTTTTGCTGAGATGAGATTCGATCACTTCGTTGGATCAATCTTCCCTCACAAAACTCCCGTTGGTGTTTAACGACTCACAGTCTTCCACCATAAAATCCCTCACTGATCAAATTAATTGACAGTGGGTCCACTAAAATTCTTTTTGGTTAAATCCACTCAAACTTTCGATGTATCTGTGCACTCAACACTCCCACTGTTAGAGTCCGGATATAATACTTGGAATTTTGATATCAATCCTTGATGAATTGTCAAACCCCTTCGTGTTAAGTCCTTATAACTTAACACCAGGAATTCCTTCTGAGTAATTTGTACAAGTCAACACTCCCATTGTGATTTGTACTCCCACACCCACTTGGTCAAACCTTCCTACAGTTAGGGCTAAAACCAAAATCCCTTCTCGATTCCTCCAATGAATGAGAGGTCCAGTTTCAAATCGAGTGATCAAACCTTCCTATAGTTAGGGTCACCTCAAACCTCCCACTTGGTCAAACCTTCCTACAGTTAGGACCACAACCAAAATTCACTCTCGATAAACGAGAAATCCATCTTTAGTTCGGTAATCAAACCTTCCGACAGTTAAGGTTATCCGAATCTTTTCGATTCTCGGAGTGGAGATCCCACTCTTAGTTTCACCTTTCCGGATTCTGGGGGTGGAGATCCCACCTCGAGTCTCCTTTCCAACTGGAGATAGAATATAAAATTCTTCCTCTTCAGTGTTGGGAGATAAAATATAAAATTCTTCCTCTCCCGTATCGGGTTTGTCTTTACCCCAAGAGAAGACTCTGCTTTTTCAAACTCCTAGAATCCGTGCTTCACACGTATAGGAAGTTTATCCCGAATCCTAAGCAGGGATAAGTCTGCGCCTAACACGCGCTGCCGGTTTAGTCTTTCTCCGTAGAAGAAGACACCAGAGTTCGATTCTGGGGTATTCTATCCTGAAACCTAAGCAGGGATAAGTCTGCGCCAAACCCGCGCTGCCGGTTAGTTCTTAACCGTTAAAAAGAACACCCGCCCACATATTCAACATTGTGGCAGGTTGTTATTAATAACATCAAAATCTATGCCTTACACGCATGGGGAATTTCATCCTGAATCCTAAGAAAGGATATGCCGACGTCTAACACGCGTCGCCGGTTTAGTCTTTGTCCGTAGAAAAAGATACCAGAACCTGATTCTGGGGACCTTTATCCCGAAGCCTAAGTAGGGATAAGTCAACGTCTAATACACGTTGCTGGGTAGCCTATTCCCATAACAATGGTGAAGTCTACGTATTCTAAATCGTAGCGGTGAGTCTCAGAGGATTCACTCTTATCACAACGTTACATGCGGAACGGATTTAAACAATCTGCATGCTAGCCCGACTCAAACGGTAGTCGGTAAAGGCTAATCAAATCCGTTGAAGGCTGGGGGTTAGCCAAAAATCCTAAAGTCAACGCCTAACACGCGTCGCCGAGTAGCCTATTCCCGCAACAAGTGGTAAAACCTATGTATTCAACATCATAACACAAAGTCTAAGGGAGTTCATTCCTTTAGCACAACGTCACATACGGAATGGACTAAAACAATCCGCATGTAAGCCCGATTCAAACGGTAATCGGTAAGAGCACGTCAAATCCGTTGAAGGCTGAGGATTTGCCAAAAATCCTAAGTCAATGTCTCATACACGTCGCTGTTTAGTCTTTTCACAGGAGAAAGACGAAGTCTACGTGTTCAATATCGTAGCACTAAAAGGGTTAACTATTTTAGCTTAACGTCACATGCGGAACGGACTTAAACAATCTGCATGCTATCCCGACTCAAATGGTAGTCGGTAAAGGCTCATCAAACCCGTTGATGGCTGAGAATTTGCCAAAAAAATTCTATAAATACGAGTCATTGATGTATCAACTCCGTAGATTGGTCTCGTGACTCGAGTATCCGCCACGCTCCAATTCCTTAAGAGCTTAAACTGTGTCTACTCCAGCAGACGTACGAGTATA
The DNA here is from genome assembly GCA_022839385.1 of Asparagus kiusianus. Taxonomy (NCBI): domain Eukaryota; kingdom Viridiplantae; phylum Streptophyta; class Magnoliopsida; order Asparagales; family Asparagaceae; genus Asparagus; species Asparagus kiusianus. The sequence continues at coordinate 14,985 of BQKN01061173.1, read as the reverse complement.
AACTGTGTCAAACACCGGACAACGCATCACAATGAAGCTCGAACGCCGGACAACGCGTCATAAGGAAGCTCAAACGCCAGACAACGCGTTGCAAATGAAGACTCAACACCAACAATCGATGGTCAGTTCTATGTTGAAACAGCAAGCACGAGCTAAAGATAATAAAAAATCAAGAGTTGACTTCAAGTTCAAAATTCCGACAAACGGTCAGACAATAAAGGCAGCACCGGAACCCTTACAGACATTCGACAAAGCACCGAATAGCCTGGAGGATTGAAGGAATCAAGCATAGAAGCCATTCCAAACATCCCGTCATAATCGATTGAAGGTTGGGACAATCATATCCAAAGTATTCTAGACTCTTCTATAAAAGAATGAGGCTGAAATACTTTGGAGGGGGTATCTGTAGGCGTATAAAACTGCTTATAGGTCTCTTAACACAGCTCGACACGGTGATTCGACAAACCAACGAACCATCGGGCGATGAATCCAAGAATGATCGTTAAACCACAAAATCGAAGCCAAGTGAGACGCAATGAAGCGGATTAACGAGGCGACGAGGTTAACGAATCGCACGCAAACAACGGAATACTTCCAATAGCGTGCCTAATCAAGCTAACGGGCCGATGAATCAACGAATCATCCAACCGTAGAGTCCACTACATCAATCAAGATCGGATCCGAACTCAAACTCGAACAACCGAAGTGGATTTACTGCCAAATCAGGATCCGAACACCGAAGCGGATTTACTGCCAAATCAGGATCCAAACTCAAACTCGAACAACCGAAGCGGATTTACTGCTAAATCAGGATCCGAACTCAAACTCGAACACCGAAGCGGATTTACTGCCAAATCAGGATCCAGACTGCCAAATCAGAGTTCAGATCAACAAATCAGAGTTCGGATAAACCGAAAAATAAAAAAAACCAATATTTGGAGGACTCGGCCAAAACTGAGCCACCTTTTGGTGGCTCGATGCCTCGGCCACCTTTTGGTGGCTAGGTGCCTCGGCCACCTTTTGGTGGCTCGGTGCCTCGGCCACCTTTTGGTGGCTAGGTGTATCGGCCACTTAGGCCAAGGCACAGCCTTGAGTGCCTATAAATAGAGGGGGATGGCTCATTTTTCAAAGGTTGGAATTTTTGGAGGCGAAGCTCTGCTGGATTGAAGGCTCAAAACTTAAAAAGATTGAAGCTTTGGGACTTTGAAGACTTAGACTTTTCAGATCCGGTGCTCGGCGATCATCCACGTCAAATAAGTCAGGAGTTCGAGAGGGATCGGATCTCAGATCTACACAGTTATCCTCCGGATCAAAGCTTGGTCTTTGATCCCGAGAAGAGTATCGATTTTGCTTGGTCGATTTCGATTACTTCGGGCGATTATTTCCTTGGTGAACTAATCCCCCCGGCTATTATTTCCTTGGTGAAATAATACCCGTTATACTGTGTAGATCCGACCGGATCTAGATCGCGCGGTGGTCCACGGATTAACCCCGGCGCAGGCAAAGAACCCACAAAAGCAAGAGACCGCAAAACAGGATCTTGCGATTTGTTCGACAAATAAGGAAAGTTGTAATTTTTATTTTTCTTTGATTTCGTTGTAACTGGATCTTATCAAAAGACCGGATCTTTTGTAATCAAAAAACAATTACTTGAGAGAACAATGAACTCAATGAAGAAAGCAATTTTTCCCGCGAACACACTACATCTAGCAGTCCTTCCCCTGGGGGTGGATGGAGATGATCTTGCTTTAGCATTTTGACATTTTTGTTATTGCTCTTTTTGTTTTAATTTTCTTTTCAGGCAGTTCAGAGCTTCAGAGAGCCACAGGTTGACGGTCTTCCAGCATAGTCACTGTCGTTCTGTTTTAGTAGTGAGACTCCACTGTGGTTGGCTTTCATATTCAGACATTAGAGTTTATTTTCTTATTTTAAATGTTGTGAACCTTACTATGATTCCTTTTTAGTTTGTGATGAGACATTTTTCTTTCAGTTATCAGTTGTATTTCAGACTTGTCGGTTGAGACATGAGTTCATTTATGAGATTTATTTTTCTACATCATGTTTATTGTGTTTACTATCTTCTTTTTGCCTATATTATACCTACACTTTATTGTTGATTCCACTAGAGGATATTACTATGATTGGTGAAACATATTATTGCACAGTGTGAGTGCATGACAGGTTTGACATATCTGGGTTCACCTTGGACTGTAGTCATGTGTGAAAATAGGGGCGTCACAGTCGTCTAAAGAACCATGCTATTTTATTCATATACTCAATGGAACCGACATCTAGTCTCTTCTGGCAAAGCTTCCCAGAATCTCCAACTCACTCAAAGAGCCTGCCTTTCGTTAGTTCGAGAGCCTACCATCAGGCATTGTAAACTCATGGAAGGACTTGACGTGAAAGCTTACCTAGGAATTTCATAAAATCAACTTTGAGAAACTTATCAAAGAGTGAAGAATGAAGTCTATAAGCCGGATGGGAAAATTTAAGCCTACATTGAGAGATTCTACTAACTCAGCCTCAAGTTGAAGGGCACAATGTCCAAAAACTTTGTCACAGATACTTGCTATGTTGGCCTATTGGATCACGTCCTTAAGCAATTTGGTGTCATCAAGTCCAAAACTTGGAGAGAACTAATCAAGAATATCGAAAGGGCTGAAGTCATCGATATGAAGCTGTGAAGGCGGCTTCTGAAGCCCACGCGGAATCAACCAGGCCCACCAGGCCCACCCGAATCGCACCCTCACATATATATATACCATTTGTGATTTTTAGGTTTCTTTGGGCAATTGAGAGGGTGCAAGCCGGCAGAGGATAATTCGGCAAAGTGCAGGGAGTTATTTTCGTGCAAGGCAGAGGTTCTTTTGCGGCTACAGTGCTAGAGGGTAAAATAGCAGAGCCGTCTTATTTTGGTTTTTGGTTTTGTGCAGTCAATTCTTTAGGGTTTTGTGCATTCTTTTGAGAGATATTTGTGTGAGGAATTTGAGAGATTGTTTGAGGGTTTAGGTTGTGAGATTGTAAACCCTAGTTGTATTCTCTCCCTCTAATAGTAGATCTCCCCCCTCCTTGCCCCGTGGACGTAGGCAATTTGCCGAACCACGTAAAATTGGTTGTATCGCTTTTGTATGATTTGTAATAGCTTTTAGGTTCCCTCGATAGGTCAGTCCTAGAACTGATGAGAGGAAGAGCTGATATCTCACTTGGTTGAGATATTCACTTCAGATTCTTGTTTCCTTGGTGAGACGAGAATTCTTATTACGATCTGACTCTCTTGTTGTGCTGCCGAAGTACTGTCGAAATTTCTACTGCGCATAACAAGTGGTATCAGAGCCCAGATTTCAGATTTAGGGTTTTTTGGTGGAGGAAGACTCTTGTGTGAAGCTTGGTTCTTGGAGTTCTAGGCTTCGGTGGAGATAGCATTAGGAGTTACCGTTGGAGATTTCGCTTTCCTCGTGTGGATAGGAGAACTATTTGGAATCCGATCTAGGGTTCAGTTAGGTGGTTCCGAATTTTTATCAAATTTGTTCATTCTCTACAATTTGGAGTTTATTTGTAAGGGAAAAAGAAGGTGAAAGTAGTAAGTCGATGGTGAGTACAATACAAGTTGGTTTTCAGAACACTAAGATTAGTATGGTGAAGTATGACGGTAAAATCAACTTTGGTTTGTGGATGAGCGACGTATAGGATGCTCTCAATGCTCAGAATTTGGAGGAGACCATCATGGTCCACGAGAGGCCACCTAAATATGAAGAGGCGGTATGGGAGAAGATGAATAGGATGCTTATGGAGGTGATCAGGTACTGTTTGGAACAGGAGTTAAAATATGATGTGATTGGGGTGACGTCTGCAATGAAGATGTGGGAAATTCTCAACAATAAGTATCTCACAAAGAGTGTTTAGAACATGTTGCACTTGCTGCGAAGACTCTTCAGATTTTAGATGTCCAGAGGCACCTCTCTAGCGGCTCATGTGAACAACTACACTAAGTTATTGTCGGACTTGGCGAATGTTGATGAGAAGATATCAGATGAGTACAAGGTGATTATTTTGTTGGACTCCTTACCAGATGAGGAGTATGATACCTTCGTGCTCACTTTGTTGAACGGGAGATCTTCTATCAGCTATAGTAAAGTGACTAACGCATTGACCAATTACGATTTGTGGAGGAAGGACAAGAAGACTTCCCATGCTAGCACTTCAGGCGAGGCCTTGTCGATGAGAGGTAGAAGCCCATATCCGAAAGGTGGTAATAGAGGGAGGTCAAAGTCAAGAAGCCGCCACCAATTAGCAAAGAACCAATGTGCATTCTGCAAGGAACAGAGACATTAGAAGAGAGACTGCCCGAAGCTCAAGGAGAAAGAGAATAACAAGAAAAAGGGCCCGAGTGCCAATGAGGTGAATATTGTGAAAGGTGATGATTCCGATGATTCATGCTTTTCTCTACGGATTACTCTTGAGGTGAACCATGTGGATCATCAGATTGGATGCTTGATTCCGACACTACCTATCATGTGACCCCTAGGCGAGATTGGTTTGCATCTTGTGAGAAGCTCGATGGGGGTGTTGTTATCATGGGAAATGATCAATCATGTGGTGTTTGTAGGATGCACGATGGAGTAGTCTGTGAGTTAAAAGAGGTGAGATTTGTTCCTCAACTGAAGAAAAATCTTATCTCAGTTGGAGCTTTGGAGGAAAAGGGATTCAAGGTGACTTTCGAAAACGCTGTAGCGAAGGTTGCTAAGGGATCATTGGTGGTGATGAAGGGAGTCTGCAATCGGAATTTGTATTATCTAAAGGGAAGCATCAATATTGGCCAAGTTGCTTTGGCTATTTTTGAAGCGAACATGAACAGACTTTGGCACTATAGGTTGGGGCACACAGGTAAAAAGTCACTACATGTATTGTGCAAGCAGGGGCTATTAAAGGGAGCCAAGAGTGGGAAGATTGAGTTACGTGAGTACCATGTTCTTAGTAAGAAGACGAAGGTGAAGTTCGAGATTGCCATTCATCAGACGAGGGGCATATTAGACTATGTGCACACAGACGTTTGGGGTCCCACCAAGACTGCATCACTTGGTGGTCGATATTGGTTCGTCACGTTTGTTGATGACTATTCTAGACATTATTTGGTGTATACCATGAAGCATAAGAATGAAGTCCTAGATTTTTTTGTGGAGTGAAAAAAGAGATTGGAATTGCAGACTGGGAGAAAGATCAAGACGTTGCGATCCGACAACGGTGGTGAGTATACTTCTGACCCCTTTCAACAGCTATGTCGAGACGAGGGCATAGAGAGATACTTAACAGTTAGTCATACACCGTAGCAAAATAGGGTGGCAGAGAGGTTGAATCGGTCTTTACTGGAGAAGATCCGATGCTTATTGTCGCAAAGTGGTTTGGAGAAGATCTTTTGGGCTGAGGCACTTACATATGTGAGTCACCTCATTAATAGGTGTTCACGAGAAAAATCGTTGCTTTCTTCATTGATTCCATTGCACACTCTTGTAATAGTTTATTGATTACAAAGATCCGGTCTTTTTATAAGATCCGGTTACAATGAAAATCAAAGAAAATAAAAAAATATTACAACTTTCTCCTTTTGCCGAACAAATCACGAGCTCCTGTTTTGCGGTCGCTCGCTTGCGTGGGTTGTTTGCCTGCGCCGGGGTTTATCCGTGGACCACCGCGAGATCTAGATCCGGTCGGATCTATATAGTATGACGGGTATTATTTCGCCAAGGAAATAATAGCCGGGGGGATTAGTTCACCAAGGAAATAATCGCCCTAATCTCGGGATCAAAGACCAAGCTTTGATTCGGAGTATAACTACGTAGATCTGAGATCCGGTCCTCTCGAACTCCTGCCTTATTTGGCGTTGATGATCGCCGAGCACCAGATCTGGATGAGCAAGTCCTTGAAGTCCCAAAGTTTGGATCTTTTTAAGTTTTGAGCTTCGAATCCTGCAGGGCTTCGCCTCTCTCCAAAATTTTCCAACCCTTCAAAATGATGAACCACCTCTCCTATTTATAGGAGAGCTGAACTGTGCCTGCGGCACAAGGTGGCCGGCTACCAAGTGGCTCGGCCTCCGAGCCACCCTAGGGTCGCTCAGCGGCCACCGAGCCACCATGGGGTGGCTCGGCCACCCCATGGGGTGGCTCAGCCGCCGAGCCACCCTATGGTGGCTCGGCTTTGGCCGAGCTACGTGGGTGGTTCATCTTTTGACCGAGTCACCCGGGTGTGACGCCGTTGTGTCTGTTTTTCGGTTGTGTCCGCTTTCCGGTTCTGGTGTTGATTGGTTCGGACCCGATTCGTTGACCTGATTTGGCAGTAAATCCGGTTCTGAGTTCGAGTCCGAAACTGATCTTGATTCGATCGTGATTTATCCGAGTCTGCTCTTGGTTGGATGACTCGTTGATTCCTCGACCCGTTGGCTTGATTCCATACGCGAGTGGATTCATTCCGTTGTTTGCATACGGTTCGTCAGCTTCGTAGCCTCGTTAGTCCGCTTCGTCACGTATCGTTTGGCTTCGGTGTTTGTGGGCTAACGGTCGTGTTTGGATACGTCGCCCGATGGTCTGTTTGTCGATCGGCGTCATCGAGCTGTGTTAAGGGACCTATAGGCAGTTTTATACGCCTACAGATACCCCCTCTAAAGTTTTCCAGCCTCGTTCTTTTATAGAAGAGTCTGGAATACTTTGGATATGATCGTCCCCATCTTCAATCGGTATAACGGGGCCTTAGAATGGCTTCTGTTCTCGATTCTTTCAATCCTCCAGGCTATTCGGTGCTTTGTCGAATGCTTGAAAAGGTTCCGGTGCTGCATTTATTGTCTGACCGTCTGTCGGAATTTTGAACTTGAAGTCGATTCTTGATTTCTTACCTTTTTAGCTCGAGTTTGGTGTTTCAACACAGAACTAACCATCGGTCGTCAGCATTGAATCTTCATTTACAACGCGTCGTCCAGCGTTTGAGCTTCCTGGTGACGCGTTGTCCGGCATCCAGGCTTCATTATAACGCGTTGTCCGGCGTTTGAGCTTCCTTACGACGCGTTGTCCGGCGTTTGACACAGTTTATACTCGTACGTCTGCTGGAGTATACACAGTTTAAGCTCTTAAGGAATTAGAGCGTGGCAGATACTTGAGTCACGAGACCAACTCATAAAGTTGATGCTTCAATGACTCACATTTATAGAATTTTTGGCAAATTCTCAGCCATCAACGGGTTTGATGAGCCTTTACCGACTACCGTTTGAGTCGGGCTAGCATGCGGATTGTTTAAGCCCGTTCCGCACGTGACGTTAAGCTAAAAGAGTTAACCCTTTTAGTGCTACGATATTGAATACATAGACTTCGTCTTTCTCCTGTGAAAAGACTAAACAGCAACGTGTATTAGACGTTGACTTTAGGATTTTTGGCAAATCCTCAGCCTTCAACGGATTTGACGTGCTCTTACCGACTACCGTTTGAGTCGGGCTTACATGCGGATTGTTTTAGTCCGTTCCGCAGGTGACGTTGTGCTAAAGGAATGAACTCCCTTAGACTTTGTGCTATGATGTTGAATACATAGGCTTTACCATTTGTTACGGGAATAGGCTACCCGGCGACGCGTGTTAGGCGTTGACTTTAGGATTTTTGGCTAACCCCCAGCCTTCAACGGATTTGATTAGCCTTTACCGACTACCGTTTGAGTCGGGCTAGCATGCGGATTGTCTAAATCCGTTCCGCACGTGACGTTGTGCTAAAGGAATGAACTCCCTTAGACTTTGTGCTACGACTTCGAATACGTAGACTTCGTCGTTGATATGGGAATAGGCTACCCAGCAACGTGTATTAGACGTTGACTTATCCCTACTTAGGCTTCGGGATAAAGGTCCCCAGAATCAGGCTCTGGTATCTCTTTCTACGGGTAGAGATTAAACCGGCGACGCGTGTTAGGCGTCGACATATCCTTTCTTAGGATTCTGGATGAAATTCCCCATGCGTGTAAGGCATGGATTTTGGTGTTATTTATAACAACCTGCCACAATATTGAATATGTGGGCGAGTGTTCTTTTTAACGGTTAAGAACTAACCGGCAGCGCGGGTTAGGCGCAGACTTATCCTTGCTTAGGTTTCAGAATAGAATACCCCATAATCGAACTCTGGTGTCTTCTTCTGCGGAGAAAGACTAAACCGGCAGCGCGTGTTAGGCGCAGACATATTGGGTGAAATTCCCCAGAATCCAGAACGGTGAAACTAAGAGTGGGACCTCCACTCCGAGAATCGAAAAGATTCGGATAACCCTAACTGTCGAAAGGTTTGATTATCGAACTAAGGATGAATTTCTCATTTACCGAGAGTGAATCGTGATTTTGGTCCTAACTGTAGGAATGTTTGACCAAGCGAGAGTTTGAGATGACCCTAACTGTAGGAAGGTTTGATCACGCGATTTGAAAGTGGACCTCTCGTTCATTGGAGGAATCGAGAGAGGATTTTGGTTGTGGTCCTAATTGTAGGAAGGTTTGACCAAGTAGGGGGTTTAAAACGATCCTAACTGTAAGAAAGTTTGATCGTTCGATTTGTGGGCCTCTCGTTCATTGAAGGAATCGAGAGGGGATTTTGGTTTTGGTCCTAACTGTAGGAAGGTTTGACAAAGTGGGGGGTTTAAAATGATCCTAACTGTAAGAAAGTTTGATTGCTCGATTTGTGGGCCTCTCGTTCATTGAAGGAATCGAGAGGGGATTTTGGTTTTGGTCCTAACTGTAGGAAGGTTTGACCAAGTGGAAAGTGAGAGTGAGAGTACAAATCACTGTAGGAATGTTGATTCGTACAAATCACTCAAAGGGGGTTCCTGATGTTAAGTGATAAAGATTTAACAAAAAGGGGGCTTTAACAATTCGTCAATGATTGATAGATCAGAATTCTAAGCATTATATCTGGACTCTAACAATAAAAGTGTTGAGTGCACGAACATAGCGGAAGTTTGAATGGATTAAACAGGAAAGAATTTTGGTGGTCCCGCCGTCAATTAGTTTGATCGGCGGGGGATTCTGTGGTGGAGACTATGAGTTGTCAAACACCAATGAGAGTTTTGTGAGGGAAAATTGATCCAATGAAGTGATCGGATTTCATCTCAGCAAAAGAGTGTTCGGAAATTAGGAGTTTAGTGTTTATCACTTTATTCATCATGACCGGGTTATCCCTAAGAATATTACATTTAACATTCTTCCGGGAACTTCCCGTTACATGAATTATCCACCCCCAGCTTTCTTTGCAAAACTGGGTGTATCATTGTATCAGCTGCACGATCGGGTTATCCTTAAGAATACCACGCATGGCACTCTCCAGAAACTTACTATGGAAGAAAGGAAATAGTTTAGACTCATACACCTATTGAAGTATCAGGGAGCAGTTTAACCTCTTATACCGGTCGGAGGATTGCTGTTCTCAACTGGCTTACTCTAGCGTTATGACGCCGGCTTCAACCAAGGTCTGGATGCTATTCTTTAAAGTAAAGCAGGCCTTGGTGGGATGAAGGATCCTCCTGTGGTATGCGCAGTACTTCGGATCCGCAGTATTGTCAGCTTCCTCCTGATTCGTGATCGGTGGCAGCTTGATCTTGTTATTTTTAAGGAGTGATTCAAAGATGGCTGGAACATCTTCATCCTTAAAGGAGTACTCTTTTTGAGGCCTCTGATCTGAAGTCTTCTGCTGTCTCCGAGAATGCTGTTGCGACGTTTGATTAGCATTGACAGCCGCTGCAGGTGTCTTGCCCTTACCACGGGAGGCGAAGTTCGAATTCGGAGGATTAGTCGTCGATTGGCTCCTCTCGGCCTTCTTCCTTCGGAGGAAACGTTCGACTTGTTCACCGCGCACCTTCAAGTCTTTCCAAGTGTTGGACGGTGCTGTTCCCATTGCTTCCAACACGTCCAATGTGAGGTTGTTGTGGCAAGTCTGGAGAATGAACTCCTCAGTGATCGGGTCCCGACAGTTCATTGCTTTGTTCCGGAACCTCTTGACGAAGGTATCGACCAATTCCCCGTCCTTTTGTTTCTCGTCGAGCAATGTTCCGATGGATATCTCGGTGTCGTCGTCGAAGAAGTTAGCGAGGAATTTTGTCTCCATGTCGTCCCAGCTATTCACGCTTCCTGGCTTGAGGCGGCGATACCAATCGAAGGCGGCTCCACGAAGAGTACCAACGAAGGACCGTACCATCAGAGGCTCATTACAAGAGATAACACCCAAATACGATTTGAAATAAATCAAATGCTGAGTGGGGGAACCTTTCCCATCGAACAACGTGAAGTTGATTAGACTAAACTTCACCGGATAGGGGATTGATTCCCACTCTCTTAGGTATGGACAAGGAATGCCCGTCTTCTTCATCTCTTAAGCGGAAATCAACGTATTGATTTTGCTCTCGAGGTTTTTGATCTTCAAGTTTTCACTTGTATCTTCGTTGGCATCCTCGTTACCACCCCCTGCATTGATGGGAGGGTTATTGGCATTATGAGTTTCATTTGCACCTGTGTCCTTATTTTCCAGATTGTTTTGGTTACGACGACTTGGTTCGCCTTGTTGGTTCCTCAATGCCTGGATTTGTTGGTCATGCATCTCTCTCATAGTCTGCATGGCCATCTACATTTCGAACTTGAAGCTCTCTTGCTATTTAGCCATGGCTTCTTCGAGCATCTTGGCCACTTGTTCCGCCCTTATCATCAGTGACTCGCGGGGTTTCCCCTCATTGGACACTGTATTATCTGATGCGACCGCAGAGCAGGCATCCGACTCATCACCTTCTGAAGGTAGTCTTGTCCGAACCCTACCATAAGTTCCTTGTGCAATGGCTCCAGACTACAGACGGGTTAGATGCCGGGATGCTTTCAGAATCGACTCGAGATCATCCCGTGCCGATGTCCCTTTGCTGGTCATGTTAGCGGTGACCCTCGGAAATTCTCCATCTTCAACCGCCCTTCTTCTTTGCCGGAAACGCCTATGCCTTGGTTTTGGCGTTTCGGTGCTAAGCCTTTCAAACACTAAAACTCTTTCGGGGAACGTCTTGATGCAGTTACACTCAGACAATACCGCCCGAATGAGTTTGGAACAGGGGCATTGAGTCTCTAGTCTTTGAGGACTCCTCTTCCTGGTTTTCCTCGTACCCCCAACACGATAGTACAACTCGTCTGTTTGAAGGTCGGAGTAACCTATCGTGTGTTGGCACAACTTCTCAGGTATAACGTTATCATCATCGGACGTCAACGTTTCCTTCTGAGGGCGAACTGCCTTCTTTGGGCTTTCAAAAGTTACTCGCCTCGAAACATGCCTTTGTGGGCGTGTGTTCTCAGCGGACTCCTGGACTTCGATGCGCAAATTGGCGCGCATAGCTGCCTTGAAATCCTTGTCGTGCTGAAAATGACGGCAACCCCCAGCATGTTGAGTCGTTCGGGGCTTCTTCATCGGGCCCAAACGTTCTTGAACTGGAGCTTTACATCGTCCATCGGGAAGTGGGCCGAGGCGCTCCAAAACTGACTTCTTTCTCCGGGATAATTCTGTGTGACCTCCCGGAGTAGCCATGGGAATTGTCGGCGACTTCGTTTGGTTCACCGGAGGTTGAATCTGCTTCGAAGGCTGCAAAGGTTGCTCTTTGGCCTGAATCACCACTTCGGACTTCGGCCTCCAGATCTTGCGGGTTGATGGCGGCTTCTTGGCCACCTCTTTCTGTAGCCTTCTACGGGCTTCTTGGACTTGAGCCCGTGCCTGCGCTGACATCGCGCGGCGCTTGCGAATGCGCTCTTCTAATGTTGAACGGTTCCGTTTAACACGGACCCATTCGTTGGTTGGCGGCTTGGAGGAGCTGCCACTCATCATTTGTTGAGGCTGTTTGCCTCTCTTGTTCTTCAGATTCGCGTTGTAGCGGATCCCGTTAACTGACTCCATGGCCTTTGCGAATTGCTTCGCAAGGCGTTAACGTTGTCTTTGGCGGGCTCTCTTCGAGAGAGTCACCACGCCCTCTGCGGCGGCAGGGTTGGCCAGAGCAGATCTGACCTGGTTGGGAATTGGAGGGATCTCACCCGATGCGACTTTAGCATCTAACGGGGCAAGATCTTCATTGGTATTTTCAACGTCTTCATACCAACGAGTTTTTCTCCTGGAGGAGAACTTCTTAGACTTGCGGGGGGAGGTTGATCCGGACGAGGACGACAAGTACTCCTCGAACTTCTGCTGGTCGAACTCGTATTCGACCTCCTCCATGACCGGGATCGGGATCTGCGGCTGCGACGCAACGATCTCGGCAACGAGATCGGTGGCTCCCACTGTGGTCGCCAGATTGTTCGCGAGAAAAATCGTTGCTTTCTTCATTGATTCCATTGCACACTCTTGTAATAGTTTATCGATTACAAAGATCCGATCTTTTTATAAGATCCGGTTACAATGAAAGTCAAAGAAAAATAAAAAAAGATTACAACTTTCTCCTTTTGCCGAACAAATCACGAGCTCCTGTTTTGCGGTCGCTCGCTTGCGTGGGTTTGTTTTTGGGAAAAGTTGCTGTTTTCATTGCTTTGAGATCTGTTTCAACTTCAAGCATTACAACAAAATCAAATGAAAAGTCGATCTTTTTATAAGATCTACTTGTGCAATAAAACAAAGATTACAACTTTATCGAAAATAAACACGAGATCCCGTTTTGGTGCGGTCTCGCTTGCGTGGGTCTTTTGCCTGTGACGGGGATGTTGATATCCGTGGACCACTGGTCAATCAGATCCGTTCCGGAAGAATCCGGCAGAGTTTCGTCTATCCGCGAAGGGATATAGAAACAAAACTTCGTCGATCCGCGTGAGATCTAGAAGTTTTAAAGCGTATATCTCGGCTAAAACGAGACACTAGCTCTTCTTAGTATTACCTGCGAAGGGTAATACCAAGGGGACGGGTGATGAAGGGTTGATGAAGACCTCTCACTCCTCGCTCCGGTAGGGCTTCGCCGCTTCTCTTGCAAATTTCAGATCTCAAGGATAAGGCCCAAGATCTGA
>BQKN01061163.1:254955-287698 GCA_022839385.1 Asparagus kiusianus | reverse complement strand
TTTTGTATTTTAAATTAATTATTATGAGAAATAGTTTTTAAAGAATAATTTTTGGAAAAAGAATATTATTATTAATAGTATGACTGATCGTCGTAGAGCGCGACATTTCATGTGTAAAACGACATCGGTTTCTAGTTTTCTTTTACCGTATTATTATATTAGAGAATACGTAAGTACAGATATTTTGTATGAGAAGTTTGGACATCCCAGCGGTAAGATAATAATGAAGCCCACTCATGTATTATTCATACTGTATTTTGTTTATGCATTTCATGTTTATTATAGTTCTTATTTCTGCTACATAAACCTGTGTAATCATGTTTAACATATTATACTATATTCATGATCTGTTGATGTGTTGAGAACCTTAGTGGTTCATGACTTAGTGGCCTCGTGCGTCATGAACAGACTTAGTGACATGTGTGAGTTGACAGAGTTAGGTGGTGAACCCGAGTTTCAGTGAAGATTATGGTTGATTGAGAAAAACGAAAAGAGTGGGGTTGGGAAAGTCTTAGTTCGCATGATCGAATGTGATTGTTGACTTAACTTCCAGGCTACACCAGAGACCTGTTTCATCCTGGGGTTAGTTTGATGGACCAAGTGACCTGTTTCGCCACTTGGATCCGTGACCTGTTTCATCACCTGAGCTTTGCCTGAGTCCAGACCGGGCCGAGATCGGATTGTGTGTAGTCCTCTAGCTGCCTGTTTCGCGGGATTGGATGCGCGTAGGGGATGGTGAACAGTCAGTCTTCCGGTAATGCGAACTTGGACCTATTTGAGAGATGGGCCAGTGAGTCTTAGGATGATTAGTATTCGACACAGTTACCGTTTCCACACAGCTGTATGTTATCATTAGATTTTTAGTTGCATGTATCATTGTCTTTCATATTAGTATTATTACTGTCATAGCATGGGTCATACGACTGTTTTATTTTTTCATGTGAGATCTTGCCGTGTGCTATGCACCCTGACGTACACCTGTTTTCTCTGGTGTGCGTCAGACTTAGGAGACAAACAGGTTCAGTTCGATGATGCAGCCGAGCCAGTGTATACCCAGCCGGGATGTCCATCCGATGGAGTGGAAGATCAAACTGAAGCCTAGACGTGTTTTTCTTTTCTGCAGTAGCTGATAAACATTAGAACTCTTTATAGTATTGTCCTTAGTTGATGATGGATTTAGTTATTTTACTAGTATTTTTCTTTTCTCATAGACTATGTGTTTTTATTCCTAGTTGAACCATTTTTGTAATAAGGGTATGTTTGACCCATATTCTTATGTCTGGGATGATTTATTATGGATGATATGTTTATTTCTTATTCTGGATTGTCTTTATATTCTTGCTATTGTGATCGGGGACCTGTGATTGAGATTTACGTATTTGACGCTTAGCGTATTAGGTTGAGAAGAAAATAAAAATAAAAATAAAAAATAATAGTGTATATTTCTTCTCAATCTAATACGTCGTGGACTTGTGTACGTTCCGATTCCTGAGTATTTTGGGAAGCGAGGCGTGATAGACCCCATATTCTCTGGTATACGGGTGTAAATCCATTCTTCCGTTAGAAATCCAAATTCCATCACTTCGGATCGCTCTCACAACAGAGTTGACAACTGAAGAACAGTACCAGAAATGTCTCAAAGAACTCGAGATACTCGACGAGAAGCGCTTGGAAGCTCAATAGCACATTGAGTTCTACCAAGCTAGAATTTCCTGAGCTTTTGATAAAAAAGTTCGGCAACAGAGTTTTAAAGAAGGAGACTTGGTCTTAGCGGTCCGACGACCCATGATCCTTAATTCCAAGAAGAAAGACAAATTTGTACCCAAATGGGAGGGGTCGTTCGTAGTAGAGATAGTCTACTCGAATGGCGCATATCGCCTTATTACCAAGGAAGACGCTCGGCTCATGATGCCTATAAACGAGAAATTCCTAAAAAAGTACTACCCTTAGTACGTTTGGGATAACCCATAATACGGGAAGTTCCCGAAAGGATACTATGTGGAGTATTCTTAGGGATAACCCGGTAGTTACAAAAGGTATAAGCAAGAAATCCTCGTTTGGACTCTGAATGTCCTAAATGATGGAATCTATCTCATTTTTGGGATTAAATTCACCAACTTTCGTGAATAGTTTCGTTAAGACGATATTCAATCACTTCGATAAATCAATCTTCCCTCACGAAACCCCCACTGGTGTTTGACAATTCATAATCTTTCACCATAAAGTACCTTACTGATCAAGCCAATTGACAGTGAGTCCACCAAAATTCTTATCGGTTAAATCCATTCAAACTATCACCATGTTTGTGCATTTAACACTCACGTTGTTAAAACACTAACACGACACCATTCAAAATCTTGAGCTTGAAGATGGATGAACCCTAGCCTTGGGAGAAGAAGAACTTTGACCCAGGAGGAGAGGAAATCCGAATTTATTTTGAAGAGTTGAGTTTTTAAAGGCAAGAATTTTAACTGGTTGAGAGTTCTTGAAGAGAAGAAATAATGGGGTTTGAATAAGAGGAGGAAGAAGAAATTGAGGGGGAAAATGACTCTTTTTGAAATTTAGGAGTTTAAGAGGGAAATGAAAGTACAAACATAAAATAAGAGCGAAAAGGGTGGAGTGTCTCGGCCAATGGGTCGAAACACCCAAGGGTGTCTTGGCCTCGGCCGAGACACCTAGAGGTGTCTCGGCCCACGGGTGTCTTGGCCCAAGTTGAGCCCCCAGGTGTTTTTCACGATCTTATTTCGCTTAATTTCGCTGGTGTTTGGTTATTATGATGATAATCAACACAAAACAACGTCAGGCGATCCAAAACCCTAGGCTAACACTGATCAATGCGTAACCCTAGGTCAATGCCAGTCAACGTGTTGCGATAAAAAAATCAACGTCGGGGGATCCGAAACTCTAGGTTAACACCGATCAACGCGTAACCCTAGGTCAACACCAGTCAACGTGTTGTAATGAAAAAGTCAACATCGGGCAATCCAAAACCCTAGGTTAACGCCGGTCAACGCGTAACCCTAGGTCAATGCCAGACAACACGTTGCGATGAAAAGTCAACGCCAGGCGATCTGAAACCCTAGGTTAACGTCGGTCAACACGTAATCCTAGGTCAATGCCAGTCAATGTGTTGTGATGAAAAAGTCAATGCTAGGCGATTCGAAACCCTAGGTTAATGCCGGTCAACGCATAACCCTAGGTCATCGCCAGTCAACGCGTTACGATAAAAAAGTTAACGTCAGGCGATCCAAAACTCTAGGCTAATACCGGTTAACGCGTAACCCTAGGTCAACGCCAGTCAACGAGTTATGATAAAAAAGTTAACGCTAGGCGATCCAAAACCCTAGGTCAACACCGATCAATGCGTAACCTTAGGTCAACTCCAGTCAACGCGTTGCGATGAAAAAGTCAACACCGGGCGATCTAAAACCCTAGGTTAATGTCGGTTAATGCGTAACCTTAGGTCAATGCCAGTCAACGCGTTGTGATGAAAAAGTCAATGCGTAACCCTAGGTCAATGTTAGTTCACGCGTTGCGATAAAAAAGTCAACACCGGGCGATCCGAAACCCTAGGTTAACGTCGATCAACGCATAACCCTAGGTCAATGTCAGTCAACATGTTGCGATAAAAAAGTTAACACCGGGTGATCAAAAAACCTAGGTTAATGCCGGTCAACGCGTAACCCTAGGTCAAGGCTAGTCAATGCGTTACGATAAAAAAAGTCAACGTCGGGTGATCTGAAACCCTAGGTTAACACCGATCAACGCGTAACCCTAGGTCACCGCCAGTCAACGTGTTGCAATGAAAAAGTTAATGCCAGGTGATCTGAAACCTTAGGTTAACGCCGGTCAACATGTAACCCTTAGTCAATACCAGTCAACACGTTACGATAAAAAAGTCAACGCCGGGTGATCCGAAACCCTAGGTTAACATTGGTCAACGGGTAACCCTAGGTCAACGCCAGTCAACGCGTTGCGATAAAAAGTCAATGTCGGGTGATCCAAAACCCTGGGTTAACGTCGGTCAACGTGTAACCCTAGGTCAACGCCAGTCAACGCGTTACGTTGAAAAGTTAACACCGGACGATCCGAAACCCTAGGTTAACGCCTGTCAACGTATAACCCTAGGTCAACGCCAGTCAACGTGTTGCGATTAAAGTCAACACAAGTCAATATATTGTGATGGAGATGGTCAGTTCAAAGTCAACTCGACGACACGAGCCAAAATCAACTCACCAGTATTGATTCAAGACTTCGACGATGGCCAGACAATAAACGCAGCACCTAGAGAACTTTAGCTATTCGTTAAAATATCGAATAGATTGAAATTCAAAGGAGTTAAGAATCAAAGCTAACTACAGGTCCTTTTACACCGACTGAAGGTTGGACCAATCATATCTAAAGTATTTTAGGCTCATCTATAAAAGAAACAAGACTGAAACACTTTGGAGGAGGTATCTGTAGGCATCAAAAATTACCTATAGGTCCCCACACGTGGCTCGAGATAGAAAGAAGATGATGAACGTTACTATTTGAGTCACAGAAGCTCATTTGACAATGACAAACGTATGAAGTGAGTCCATGGACCATGCGAAGTAATGAAATTTCGGAATAACGGAAACACGAATGAACCGGGAGCTGCACGTCACTTACAAAAGATGAAGCGCCCCTCGTATCCAATTTACTCCATATATGATTCAATCATGGGAGCTTGTAGATCTCTTTGTCAGCTTTTTGATGCATTCTGGATCGTGTGATTCTGAGTTCGGATGATGAAAATCCGGTAAAAACGGACAGAACGCACAGACCGAACCCTAAGCCAAAGTCAAGACACCTCTTTGATGTCTCAGCAAACCCGAGACACCCAAGTCGAGACACTCCAAGGTGTCTCGGCTAATCCGAGACACCCCTTGGTGTCTCGGCTTGACCGAGACACTCACAAGTTTCTCGGCCACGCCGAGACACCCACGGGTGTTTGCAGACATGAAAATCAGATTTGGCTGTTTTAGCGGTTTTTCGACCATTAACCGCTTGGATTTACTCCAACTGATAAAATATCATCCATGAATGTGATTAAGTGGTTACAACTAAGGATAAGAGGGAATCGAACATTCTTATCTGAAAATAGGGCTCCCGAAGCCTATAAATGCAGCCACAGGGCCTTCATTTTTTCAGATCTAGAATTCTCGAGCGTTGGAGAAGCTCTGTCGAACTGAAGACTAAAGGAGCATGAGTTTCAGAAGAGAGGAGGAGATCAGAGTGTAGTCGACTACTAGGCTTTATAGTCGACTACTCAATGTCAGTTCAGAATTTTAGAAAATACACATGTACAGTGTAGTTGACTACTCCTCTTAGTAGTCGACTACTAAGCAGTTATATGACTTTACAGAGTCTGTTTTGACTCAGTATAGTCAACTACTAAGCCTTGTAGTCGACTACAGATACAATTTTTCTGATTGTTTGATTTTTAAATAAGTGAACGTTTATAGCCGTTTTAAAACTTTAATTTGGTTTAAAATTCAAGTTTTTCAGATGCTATAAATAAGTGTTAACTTCAGAATTTGCCTACCAATATTCATATCCATAAGATTTAACTTTTTGTGCAAATTCAAGTGTTCTTCATTCAAAATTTTAGTCTAATTGTTGAGAAAAGAAAAGATCTGAAAGTACCTTTGTTTCCATCATTCTAAAAGATTATTTAGGCATAATTCAGAGAGTGAAAAAGTTCTTAAGCCACTGCTACACATCACCAACACTTCAAAACATATAAGAATTTGTGTTCTTTCTATAAAGAAGGTTTCTTTCGGGTGAGAGAGGAGATCTCTTGGTTTAGAGATTGTTGCAATTTGCAGGGACTTGCAAATTGATCAGGTTTGATTTTGATTTTGTACTTGATTAAAAATCATAGTAGAAATCTCAAGTAGGATTTACTTGGGGATTAGATGTATACCTGGGATGGTGGAACCAGTATAAATCTCTTGTGTTTGTGATTGTTCAAAATTCTGTGATTGTTGTTATTTATTCTTACAATTTATAACTCATCTTGCAAATTTTTAAAGAAATACTATTCAACCCCCCCCCCCCCTTCTAATGTTTAGTGTGTGATTTTGCAGATCCTACATTTTGAAGAAGTTTTCTAAATTCAATCTCTAGCTAATTTATATTTTGATTATCAATATATAAGCTAGAATTAATTGAGTTTTGTTTCGTTCACTCATTGTTTACACACACAACCAATTGAGCTTTAGTATTTTATATATAGTGTATTTTGGTTGTGAGAATGTTTTCATTGAGAGAGCTTACAAATTCATTCTCACTTGTTTAGAGAATAAAATCTTTATTTGAGATTATCATTAAACACGTTGTAATACACAAGGACACTTAGAGGAATGGTTAGAGAGAGACCAGAGTTAATTCCAAGAGGAGTGGGTTGGTAGTAAAGCCTAGAGAGAGGTTGTAGATCCAAACACTTGAGGAAGGTAACATGGGTAGTCCAACACTTAGAGGAGTGTGGCTTGTGAGATTAACAACGTGTATTGTAAACATTATTAGTGAATGTTGAAAACCGTTATTATGTAGTTATTTTGATTAATAGTGGAGATCACCTCGAGGTGAGGAGTGGAGACGTAGGTCAAGTGTTAGACCGAACTCCGTGATCATATCGTTTGTTTGCGATTGTCTTTTGGGCACTATTTCTCTTCATATCTTTTGCTTATTATTTATACCGCATATTGTCATATTATTTATCCTTGCATATATTTGCATATTATTTATTGTACATCATATTGTTAGGATATTGCATTAAAGTTTTTTATTTGGCTTCGTTATCGGATTAGATTAGCAATTACCCTATTCTCCCCACTCTAGGGTACTTTTATTTGGTATCAGAGCTTGGCGCTCTTGATTCGTGGCCTAATCGCCTAGAGTAAAAAATCATCGCTATTATACTTTGCTAATCTAACTTTTGTGATTTTTATCTTGTTTACATAGTCTTCATGAATATACACGGTGCACCTAGTTTAGGCTATGCTATTGATTTTGCTCCTCTATTCAATGATTTCCCTTATACGCAATGGGTGTTTAGATTTAAACTATTTGTTAGATCTAAACATATGGATTTATAAGAAATAATTGATTGTGCCTATATGGTGTCCACTTTGAAGAAATCTAAGTGGAGCAATAATGATAAAAACATATTTACTATGAATAAGTTGTTGTTAGAATTTTTGCTTAAAGCTTTTGAACTATCTATTTCTAATAAACTTGCTTCTTTTGATAGTGCTTATACATTATGAAAATATATAGAAGCACATCACGACAATTTGGAGGAAATCAAACGCATTCCGGTGGATTCTGCTTCAAGTGAGATTGAAGCTTCATTGTGCACTGTTGGCCTTCTTGTTTTGATGATGTTTAACAAATAACTTACCACTAATGCTGTTTGTCTAGTATTTGTGGTTTCTTATTTATTATAGACAAATAACGTGGTTGGAGGATGGATGGAACTGCGCTTCAACGATCATATCCAAAGGAGGTTGGCGGAATTGTGGAGTGAAGCATCGTACAATGCAAGTTCAAGATCAAAGTTTAGCTTCATCCGCAACGTGTACCAAGTTGAGCTCAATGAAGATCAAGATCAAGCTTTGGTATATTTAGTTTAGGTTTTATATTATGTGTGTTAAGTACCTTAAGCTCAATATCATATACACACACGTATTTGGTTTCTATGTATATATATAGTTATATATATACATGCATGGTTTTGAGTTTTCATGCTTTTGAACACTTTTGCAAAATAATAAGATTTCACAATTGGGAAATGCAAATTGAAAAATTCTTTTTGTAACATGTTCAAAATATCATTTGCAAACATTTCTCAAAGTTTCATCAAGTTTGGAATTGATTTGTTATGTTTAAAGGAATTTACAAATTCACGTTTTCGTTCGTGCATATGTTCGTGCATGTTTTACAAAACTGATGAGTTTTCATTAATGGGAAGTGATATTTAAAAAATTCTTTCTCTTACATGTTTATCTACATGTTTAGAAACCTTTCTCTAGTTTTTACTATTTTTGGAGTTGATTTACTGTATCAAATTGATTTTACAAAATCGTGTATGTCTGCAGTTTTTCAGAAACTGTAAATCTGTGTTCAAACATTTATTTCTCTCAACTGAGAAATGAGTTTTTAGAAATTCTTTCTCTAACATGTCATTCTACATGTCTAGAATATTCCCACAAAATTTCATAATTTTTGGAGTACATTTACTATTTTAAATTGATTTTACAAAACAACTGCGTACTGCTACAGTAACTCCGGTCGACCGGTCCGGTCGACCGGAAATGTCTCTGGACGTTGCCCAGCTTTGCATATGGCTCCCGGTCAACCGTACCGGTCGACCAAAGTTACTGTAGCATCCGACCATTGCTACAGTAATGGCTAGTTCTGTTTTTTTGTTTATTTTAATGTTTTGAGGGTGTTTTTATTGGTTTTTGGGGTTGTTTCATGAGCCTATATATACCCCATGCCCTCATACCTCTAAGGTGACTTAAGAAATGTTTTAAACAAGTTTAAAGAGTTTTAAATAAGGGTTTAAGTGTGTTTTTAGTGTTTGTTTGGTTTGAAGATTATTTTCACAAGTGGAGGAGATCATCTTCTTGTTTGGGCTCCAATCTTCATCTCTCCATCTTGTCATCTATTGGAGAAGTTTTCTAAACTCTATCTAGCTTTACATTTGCTTAGTTATTTGATTATCAGTCTTTAAAGCTAGTTTTTATATTGAGTTTAGATTTGATTATATTATCTCATTGTTACACACACCCACTTGAGCTTTTAGTATTTACATACATAGTATAGTTGGGTGGTGAGAGATTGTAACTTTGAGTTGTACTTAATTGAGTTCTCACATCGTATTAGAGAACAAATCATTTGTTGTTACATTGAGTATTGTGAAGTTTTCGGTGAACTAGAAAACCGTATTGTGAGGGTGGAGTGTAGCCACATTGTGAGAGTGTGTGTGGAGATCTCCTCGAGGTAAGGAGCGGAGACGTAGGTCGTGGGGACCGAACTCCGTGAGAGAAATTATGAGGTGTAAACGCTATTCGGGTGAGCGTAGAAAACCCGGTTATTGATAGTGGATTCTCCTCGGGAGTGGGGAGCGGAGACGTAGGACGGAAGGTCCGAACTCCGTGATCATCTTTATGTGTTTGTGATTATCTTGGCGTCTCACTTGTGCTTATAGTTCATATCATTCTTTTCGCCATTATCTATTGTTCACATTGTCCACTATCTTGTTTATCTTGTTTATGTTTATATCACCCTTAGTTTACATATCCTTGCATATCTCATAGTATATCTCATTGCTAGGATATATCCCTTATTCATATTGTTTATCCTAGTTCACATATGTTATTGTATTTCATACTTGCTAGGATAACTTGTTAATTAATTTAAATTGGCATAAAATCGGATTAGATTAGCATAAGACCCTAATCACCCCCCCTCTAGGGTCTAAAATGCACATGGCCACTAGGCGATTACCCTAGTGAGGTATGCGAGTCCGAATCTAAAAATAATTTATCTATAGATGAACTCGCTTGTGCTTATGAAAGATTAATGCATGCCTATAACAAATTATATTATAATTTTGTAAATTTACAAAGCAAGCACGTAAACCTAAAATCTGATCATGATTAGCTAGCAACTAAATTTGATATCATTACTAAAGAAAATAAAATACTTACAGAAAACAATGATAAATTAAATTTGAAAAATAATAATTTAATCTCAAAAATAGCTAGCTTACCTCATGATAAAAATGATGCCATATTAGAAGTAGAAGCCTTTAGAAATGAATTTAATTCATTTAAGAATGATCATATTTGCTTAACTTTATTGCCAATTCTAGTAGGCCAAACGATGAGTTGAATAGTGTGAAAAAACCACATTTTATCTTTAGATTCAACTTTAACTAAATGCATTGACAATCATAAGAAACTTATGGACAAGTGTGCTAAGTCACGTGCCACAATTTCCATATCACATACTCACTATGCATACATGTATAGCAAAATTTATAAATGCTCTATATGCGGTCATAAAGGCCATCTTCTAAATTTTGCTATGTTGCGCAAAAACCCACTATGTCCATTATTATTCTTCATTGTGCATCCCATCAAGTTTCATCACCACACACACACACACATATGCACAATGTTCATTATAAGCATATAAATGTGTATAAGTATGATTTTTGTGGTAGATTTAGTCATTTGGCTAAATTATGTTTTGATTTGAAAAAAGTTTCACATGTAAAATACTTTAAAAAGACCATATTTGTTTGTAAATGTTTCTCGTGCACAATCAAACGGTCATCATAAACAAGTGCATTCATTTCATTGCACTTATTGCAATAGGATGGGTCATTTGCGAAATTATTGTTATGACCGGATACGTGCACAAAATACACCCAAATAGAATCATAACCCAAGGGCTTTGGATTATATTGATAGGGGTCATGTCCCTAAACTCTTTGGCAGCAAGATAGTTTGGGTGCCAAAACAAGTTTAATTTTTAAAATAAATTTTGAGCATTTTAGTTTTCATGTTTTTAAAAGATGATTGTTGTTTATTTTTTCTTGTAAACAAATTGAAAATATATTTTTTAAAACTTTAAAAGAAAATATTTAATTTTTTAAATAGAACTTGCTATAAATATATATATATATATATATATATATATATATATTCACTTTTGGATATAACAAAATTGCTTTTTAAGTTTTTTAATTACAATTTATGTTTATAGTGTTTTCTTAAAATTTTGAAGTTATCAGTCGACTGATACTTCAAATCAGTCGACCGATAGATGCCTTCAGTCGACCGATCACAAGAATCAGTTGACTAACCAGCATGTTTTTAGTTTTACTGAGTTTTATTCATATTTGATTTTTGTCTTCAAAACCCGACCCGTTTCATACCCGTTTTCATCATCTTTCAATAACAGCCATTGATTTCTTTATTGATCTAATCATGGCCATCAGTATCATCTATATATATCACAAACCCAAAACCCTAATCTTTCAACCCTATACCAGTTGACTCCCTAAACCTAGCTGTTGCCTTCAACCAGTCGACAGAAGAGTTCTTCCGGTCGACCGATCAAGCTCCTATCGAGAGAGTTTTTGTTTCTCCTGCTTAGTAATCTCTTCACTCTCTCTCTCTTTTCAATTTGTTTACTTAATCTAGTATTGTCTAGGATCATTTTTTTACTTAATCATGTATCTTCCTAAACGATCTAGATATAACAGGAATGATATTTCTGCATCTCATGTTTCTCACTACGTACGCTACCTTCATAACCCTCATATGATTGACAAATATTGTAATATATATCATTTAACTATCTTTCCAGGTAGATTCGTTAATTCCCCTAAATTTTCAAATTTCTAATTGCATACTTATTTTGAAAATACGGGGTTGCATGACTTGCTTTCTCATACTAATCAAGTCCTTTATTATCCGAACCTTATTTACCTATTTTACAGAAATATGGTACTTGATCAAACTGATGATAAAACCCCCTGTTCTCAAAACCTATGCTAAGGGTTGTCAAATAATTTTTTCGTCTGATGAATTACTTGAAATCCTTAGCATTCCTATTGGAGACTCCTTTCTTGAAAATTTAGACCTTGATGATCCTTTGACAAATTCTATGATATATCTTCAAGGCAAGGAGTACCCTATGTCTAACAGCTCCATCACTGCTACTGCTAAAATAATTGCCAGTATCATCTCTTATAATATAATTCTCAAAACTAGGAGTTATTATTATTTTTCTCATAACTTGATGGCTGTTGTGTATGCTATTTTTAAAAATTTCAAAGTCATGTGGAGTAAAGTCATTTTAGATATCATGACTTGTAATCATACTAAGTTTCTTCCTTTTGGTGCTCTTCTCTCCCGTATTTTTAAACATTTTGGTGTTGACCTCACAAAGGAACCTGTTATCAAGCCTATTCATGAATACCTTGATCGCTCGAATATTACTCGGATGAGGCTCTTAGAACCTACACCAGTTTCTCAAGCTTTTATGCCTCCTCTTGTTACTGAATCATCATCCCGTCCTTCTAGCTCTAGGACTCATTCCCGTCCTCCTCCTGCTTCAACTTCCACCCCTTCTAGTATTCCGGCCACTCTAAATTATTTAGTTGACCAGATTGAGAGCTTAGAGGATAGATAAGTTAACTGTATTGATAGCATAGAGAGTAGGCAAGAAGAAATATTAAGGGTGCAACAATAATTGTTGAACATGAACATGCACCATTATCCAGAGCAAAGGCTTGCATCTCTAGGTGATACGGGTGTATCTTCTCTTTGGAACTTAGTGATCCTCATGGGAGCTTGAGGATAGCTGATTCTCATAGTAGCTTGAGAATAGAGGTGTAAAACAGCATTGTGGAATATAGGTTGAAACGTTGAACGAGACGGCGAATCGAAGAATCGAAGCATCCAGTTTTCAGCTTGTGAGTCGACTCATAACAATCATGAGTTGACTCATCAGGTTGAGTCAACTCATCAGGTTGAGTCGACTCATGCCTGTCATAGTTCGACTCACGAAACCCAGCCATTTTTCACCAGTCTCTGACGAGTCGACTCATCTTAGTCATGAGTTGACTTATTGCTGGTTTTGTGTTTTGTCCAGCTTCGGACGAGTCGACTCATCTTAGTCGTGAGTTGACTCATCGAAGGTCTCCTGGTTCATTTGGGTTTCTGTTTACACAAATTCCTATTGGGTTTGGACTTGATTATTTATCACTTTGCTATCCACGTTGTTACACCTATATAAGGGATTGTTTAGGGTTTCTAATCAATCAGATGTAATCAAAGTGAGATTCTAATCAAGAGAAATTAGGTTTAGAGAGAATTAAGAGCTTGTTCTCGATTCTAGTTAGATTAAGAGAGAAAGAGATTGTAATCTTTTCATACTCATAATCTAGAGAGGGTATTTTTCTTCGGCACATACTGAATTGTTCTTGTGTTTCTGTCATCCTCTTCTCAACCCACTTTTGATAACTTTGCGATCAAAGGTGCTCGCACGATGACTCATATCAAGTTAGTATCAGAACGCTTAGATCTAGTAGAGGGGGCATCTTGTGGATGGTCCTGACTCAATCACAATACAAGAAGCTAGGCGAGATCCTTATTTCATTGGAAGGAGTACAGGTTCTAAGGAAGAAGAAGATGGCTGAAGAAGATAATTCAGCGAGGATTGATGCATTGGAGAAGGAGATCGAGACAATAGGGTCTACTCTCACACAACTCATGAGTCTTATCTATGGAGGTGATAAACAAGGTGAATCTTCTTCAAAGTCCAAGAAGAAAATTGTGGAGTCTGATGTGGAGAGAGTGGATTCAGATCCCGACGAGGAGGAGGACACCATTAAGGCTGCGTTGCATCAAGGGGGTAAGAATTCTTACCAGAACCTGAAGATTGACTTTAAGGTGGAGATTCCTGTTTATGATGGGAGTGTCAATGTGGAGAAACTCAATGATTAGATCGAACGTATGGAGATGTATTTCACTCTCTATAGATATTCGTCCAAGGAGAAGATTGTTTTCGCGACTTTGAAGCTTTTAGGGCACACGTTGACGTGGTGGAAATCCTACTACAAGTAGGAGAAGAAGGCGGTGTCGTGGAAAAAGTTCAAGGAGTTACTGAGGAAGCGGTTCTACCCGGTGGGATTCCTTGAGGAGCGTTGGTACAAGTGGTACGGCTTGTGCCAAAGGGTCAATCAAACCGTTCAAAAATACACCACGGAGTTCCAGCAGCAAGCGATGGTTCTTAACATTGCAACGGAGGAATATTCTATGTTTATGAAGTATATGGAGGGTTTGAGTGATTACATCTAGAAGGAGATGAAGTTATTCACGGTCGAGACTATTGCAGAGGCGAGCGTGAAGGCTATTACCATTGAGAGCAAGCAGAAGAAGGGTAACGAGACTAAGGGAGACTCTAAACAGACGGGAGGCGAGTCTAGTGGTTCCAAATATAAGGAGGAGAAGAAGGGTGATTCATGGAAAGCAGAACTGATTTATAGTCACTGCAAGAAGACAGGGCATATTGCTGATCGGTGCTGGGAGAAGTATCCTCATATCAAGCCAAGAGGATTGAAGAAGAAGGAGGAGAAAAAGGCATATGTGATAGCTCAAGGTCCGAAAGAATTCCCGAGATGAGAGAGCCCAACACCAGTCTCAACCTTATGGCGGGGAGACAGGCCACGAAGGAGGATGATGACCCGAGAGAGTAACTCTTTGTGCTTAAGTTGCAAGTGAAGACCAGTTTGGTTAATATCATAGTTGATCCAGGCAGCGAGAAGAATTTGATATCTAAGGCCTTGGTTCAGAAGATAGGTCTGAAGATGGTCAAGCATCCGAAGCCCTATCCATTGGGGTAGATTCAGAAGGAGGAGAGACTGAGTGTAGTTGATCAACACTATAAGATTTGCGCTCCATAAGTCATATATTGACGAGGTCATGTGTGACGTAGTTCTATTGGATGTTTGTCAGATTATACTGGGCAATTCGTACTTATGGGATAGATATGCGATCTATGAGAGGCGGGCTCAGAAGTATACATTCACCAAATGTGGTGAAAAGTTCATATTTTGTTCGGCGTCTCTTCCGAGGGAGACAAGCTTGGGGACGGTGATGCGAGCGAAGAGGCTAGTGAATACAAGTAAGAAGTTTGTCTCGCTGTGCATTAGACTTCAAGATGAGCCATCGAAAAGGAGTTGCATGTTAGAGCGGAAGACGACTATGATGAGGCGAGGAATGAAGGAGTCGTTTCCAGTTGTACATCGATATCCGTTTCCTAGAAAAACCAGGTGGTGCAGAAAGGATGGAGGAGCTCGTGAGTTTCCTCAGCTGAAGTTCTAACTTGAATGGGACTTCAAGTTCCT
Source organism: Asparagus kiusianus (assembly GCA_022839385.1). Taxonomy (NCBI): domain Eukaryota; kingdom Viridiplantae; phylum Streptophyta; class Magnoliopsida; order Asparagales; family Asparagaceae; genus Asparagus; species Asparagus kiusianus. The sequence goes on along the minus strand of BQKN01061163.1, from coordinate 272,739 downwards.
AAAGGGGGGACCCATGATACAGGTGTATCTTCTCTTCATATCTTAGTGATCCTCATGGGAGCTTGAGGATAGCTGATTCTCATGGTAGCTTGAGAATAGAGGTGTAAAACAGCACAGTGGAACGCAGGTTGAAATGTGGAATGAGATAGTGAATCGAAGAATCGAAGCATCCAGTTTTCAGCCCGTGAGTCGACTCATAACAGTCATGAGTCGACTCATCGGGTTGAGTCGACTCATGCCTGTCATGAGTCAACTCACGAAACCCAGCCATTTGTCACCAGTCTGTGACGAGTCGACTCATCTCAGTCATGAGTCGACTCATTGCTGGTTTTGTGTTTTGTCCAATTTTAGACGAGTCGACTCATCCCAGTCGTGGGTCGACTCATCGAAGGTTTCCTGGTTCGTTTGGGTTTCTATTTGCACGAATTCCTGTTGGGTTTGGGCTTGATTATTTACCACTTTGTCATCCACACTGTTACATCTATATAAGGGATTGTTTAGGGTTTCTAATCAATTAGATGTAATTAAAGTGAGATTCTAATCAAGAGAGATTAGGGTTTAGAGAGAATTAAAAGCTTGTTCTCGATTCTAGTGAGATTGTGAGAGAGAGATTGTAATCTTTTCATACTAGTAATCTAGAGAGGGTATTTTCCTTCGCCACATACTGAATTGTTCTTGTGTTTCTGTCATCCTCTTCTCAACCCACCTTTGATAATTCCGTGATTAAAGGTGCTTGCACGGTGACTCGTATCACTAGGTTTCGGGCCATCCCATTCTTGAAGACAAAATTCTCGATGACTTGGACTTTTGTATTTGATTTTGAACTATGTGTTTGCCTTTTTAGTTTGTTTCAAAACTATCTATTTTGGTTTGCCTTTCATTTGGTTTGAAATGATGTATTTGGATTGTCTTTCATTTGGTATGTTTTTTTGGACTCTTGTGAACACTTCATGGTGACATATATATGTGTGTGTTGTTTAGTTCACCTTAAGTGTGATTTGTGTTTAGTATGTGATTTGCTCACATATTGTTGTGTGTTGTGATCCACATGATGACATATATCTGTGTATAATTGCATAAAATTTTCAAATTGATATACGCTCTGTGGCATTTTGATAGGGGAAGTCTTTCCCACCTTGTTTATACTCACTCATATTTATGTGTAAGGGGAGGCTATTGTTCTATTTCTTCTTATTGTTTTCTCCATTTTTATATTGACAAAGGGGGAGTAACAAGTGTGTTGTAAGTATTTCGTTTTCTTTTGCTTACTATTGGTATCATGCATGTTTTATATACTCTTTGTATACTCATTTGGTAGCATGCATATTTTATATACTTTTTATGTAGATTGTTTGTCATCATCAAAAAGGGAGAGATTGTTAGATCTCATGTTTATGAGCCTATTGTCTAATCTGGTTTTGATGATTAACAAACAATTCCTAACATTGCTTTTTGAGTATTTATATTTGCTTGTTAGTGTAAAACCCTGTGAATTTTGAAAGAATAATGTGATTTATATATTAATAAATGAGTTCTAATTATGATAAATATCATTTACAGATGAATGATTTTGTTCATAATTAATTTGAGATCAATTAAGAGTATATATGCATTATACATCAATGTAATTCGAATCTGGAAAAATTACCAGTTAAGAGTATATATGCATTACACACCAATATAGTTTAAATATGAAAAACCTCAAATGAAAAACTTGTAGGTCTCTTCAATAGCTTTCCAAAAATATTAAATCATCTTATTCTGAGGTCGGACAAAAACGTTACAGGAAAAATACTGAAGACTTATCTTCCCAGTCTAACTGGGTTTTCTGTTTTGGGTTTTGGGTTGTTTGTATTTGGGTTCCTACCAATATATACATGCTTTTATCATGAAAAACATACCTTTTCTTAAGTGTTCCAAACCCTAGCAGCCCCTCTCCTCCTCTCTCAAACCCTAGCCCAAAATTTGAGTTATTGGGAGAGTTTCATGAGGTGAAACGCGAGGAGAAGAGAGGATTTATGGTGTTTGGGGTCGAGGGATCATTTGATGTTCGCTTCAAAGGGTTGTGCACGTAATTAGGGGTGGAAATGAACCAAATAATTAATAAATAGTTCGACAATTGTTCGAATAAGTATTCGGTCATATTCGATTCGGTAGTTCATTTACCACTAAACAAATATTTTTTAGTATTCGAGTTTACTAACGAATAGAACTTAACCAGATGTATATTCGATTCGTTTGTCTATTAAATATTCGTTTAAAATTTGATCATAATTTATTACTTGTATTATTGCACATATGATGTCATATTTTTAACACACATACCATTTCTACTTAAGTTTTATATATTGATTTTAAGATTTAAATAATCTTAAAAATATTTTCTAATTAAAATTTAAATTTAAATATATATACATCATATATTATAAATGAATACATTTTATTTATGAATTCTAATACTATTTGAAAATCAAATTCTTTAGCGGTATAAATATACTTTGATATTCGATAAGTATTTGTGAATATTCATGAATATTTATCAAATACCAAGTATTCGAGTTCGAATTCGAAAAACTAGATATATGAATATTAGAGTTCACATTCGAATTCGATAATTTTAAACAAATACAAATACGGACACCTTAGTATTCGATTCGATTCGATCGTTTACCACCCCTACACGTAATAAAGTAAGATCACCTCTGTCCAAACCTTTCCCTAGTTTAAAAATTAAGTTTTATGTGTTAATTATGATAATTCTCATGCTTAAAGTTAATCAAATGTGTTATAATCTAATTTGTAATTTTTTAAATCTTAAATCAGAGCGATAAACAGTAGAATAATTCTATAATTGTTTGGTATACATGATCATGATTATTAGGGTTGTTTTAACATATTAGTTTATGCTTTAATTTAGTTCATACGCACTAATTTTTCAAGATAAACATGATTTAGTTAATTTGAATGTTAACCCTAGATTCATGCATCTATGTGATACCATCTTGTTTAAACGAACCTATGGTTAAGTATTTAAGAGCATCGACTCAAGTTTTATTCATATAAGTTAATAAAAAAACCAAGGTTTGAAGAAAAACAAGAAAAAACCCTAATCTGTGAAATTTTGTGTTCAGTCGATTGATGTTGCCATCAATCAACTGACGGGAGGTCATCAATCAACTAATTTATCAATATATGCATTATTTCTGTGATATATATGCATTATTTCTGTGAACGTCCCAATCAATCGACCGAAACTTTCTATCTGTCGACTAATCAGTTCTAATTTGTGATTGTGGTTCCCTACACGTGGGTTCGTTGTGCGAGTGTGTAGTGCAAGTTATATGTGGATATTTACACATATTTTGGGGGTATACGTACGGAGATTGAGTACGTACAAATCTATTGTTCGGGATAGACAAATAGTTTGCAATCGTTATGAGTAACAACTATTATAGTTCATTATAATTATGAAAGGTTAGTTAGGGTTAGTTTGGTCCTGCAATGAGACCATGGATGAACTACACTCTAAGTGTGTTAGTCAGGACCGCAATAAGACCGCGATGGACTTCACTCCTTTATATACTTTTGGTCCGCACAAGCATGCGCAGAAGTCATTGAACCCATTTATCGGTCCACATGGTTATTCGCAGAGGTTGATATACCTATTTATCGGTCTACATGGGGGTGCAATGAGTTGATATACCTATTTATCGGTCTGCAAAGGGGTACGATGAGTTGAAGAATTCCAGAGAAGGACGTTTTGATAAATTTCATGATAACCTAAGTGTATGTGATTATTGACATTCTCTTGGTATGATCTATTATGAAGGTATTTCACAACTTAGTTATACGGGATAGTATATCAATATCTGTTTTGCCTACTAAAGGGTAGTATGAGGAGTTGAATGATATTCTCGAAGATGGTTATTGTGGTATTTCCCGTATTGCTTTCTTTTATTATTTCTTAGTTGGAATTTATATTTAGAAATTTACGACTTGAGACACATGGTATATACATGAGGGTTTCCTTATTTGGATTATTTCGCTCGACATATCAGTCTTGTGTCGTAAATTTCTAAACATAAATTCCATATAGTACAGGGTAAATTGATCTAGGTAGACTATGCACTTATAGATAGAGCCTCCATCATACTTAGTAGCCCTTCTCCTAGGGGTAGATGGAGATGATCTTACTAGCGCTCTAACGCTATTGATTTCACTTCTTTTCAGGCAACGGAGCAGAGTTTAGGAGAGCCGTAGGTTGACGGACTTTCAACATAGTCACCGTCAGTTATTTATAGTTGTTTCTGCTCCATAGATGTTTAGTTTTGTTTTTAGTTAATTATTAGACTTGCATTTTATTTTGAGAGCTAACAGAGCTTACTTACTTTTTAGTGGACTCTTGTAGTTGAGATTTTTGGATCATTTGTATCAGATTGTGGACATATTTCTTTTTATATCCACTAAGACCTGATTATCTAGAGATTTATCATTTATTTCTTTGTTCTACTTCCTGTCTTTATCTCTTTTACATATGCTTGTACCTGTACTGTCTTATTTAATTCCACTAAAGAGATATTTCTGTGATGGTGAAACATATCATTGTACAGTATGGGTACATGGCAGGTTTGACATCCTTAGTTTCACCTTAGACTACAGCCTTGTGTGAATCCGGGGGCGTCACAATTGGTATCGGAGCTTTAACTCCAGCATCCTTATAATCATCCTGTGTTAAGTTGTGGAGCTAGGATAAAGTTTCCTAGGATTCATGTATTGAGTCCACTAGGAATTCTTAGAATGAGTGAGGATGTTATATACGTATATATCAAAAATTACAAAAAAAAATTATTACTACCTTACTTTAATTGAAAAGTATTTACAAGAAAAATATGTGATACGATTTTTTCTATTGCTATATGTTATGTTATATATATTTGTGACCTTATTTACTATGCTTTATAAGCCCCCCGCCTGAAATTATAGATGTCAAGATGAGCAGGGCAAGCTGATTCAGGGCCTAAGCCACAAGAGGCTCCACAGTACTTAATTGATATCATAGCGGCAATTGCAACTAGAATAACAGCCCTAGAGGAGCAAATGGCCAACAAGATTTTGCCAGCAATATCATCATCTTATGTTCTACCACCAGTCACACCCGCAGTACCTATTACAAAGGCATCATCAGGAGTTATGCCAACCCCAGCTACTATCGGAGCCGCTAGGCAAGAAGGAAACCTTAAGACAGAACTGTTCGGAGATAAGAGAAAGAACAAGAGAATATTCACAGGACCTGGAGGACCTCAACAACAGAGTGAATCTTAGCTAAGTGATCAGCAACCACAATGTAGTTCCAGTCCGAAGGGACAATAGGATCAAATAGCTTCAAAACAGTCCGAATTTGTATGTGCATGTTTTCACTGCCACAAATTCGGTCATAGAGCCACCGAGTGTCATGGTGCATTAATGGGAAGTTGGCAAAGCAAGGGTCAGAAATCACAGCAGGAATAGAGAGCACGGAGACAGCGCAAGATTCAGTGTACATGTTATAACTATAATAAGATTGGACATAAGGCGAGAGATTGTCACAAGTCACCAACAAGAGGCTAACAGGCCAGAGGTCAGAGTTGACAGCCGTAGGGCCGTGGGTATAGCCAACAGCAAAAATTTGAGTCACCACCATTGAATTCAAGGATTGAGGATCAGATGCAAGCTATTCAGGAGTTACCTCAGAGTCAAATTGTTTCATATATTGCAGAGCCTTCAGCACAGCAGATCACAACGTTTGGTTAATCTTTTACAATGTACCAAGTAATCATGATGTGAACAGAACCATAGTGGAAGGTGTGTTCTTGGTGAACTCCTTCCTAACTCTTATCTTTTTAGTATAGGAGCTTCACATACCTTTTTATCTATTTGTGCTATCATAGATAATCTTCAGTTAGTTACACATTCCCTAGACATTTCTTTATTAGTTTCTACTCCTTTAGGAGAGGCATCCCTCTTAGAGAGTATATGTAGGAGATGCATTATCATCTTAGATGAGTCTAAGTTCATAGTCAATTTTTTCGTTTTGTGTATGTTCGAGCTTGATGTGATTCTTGGCATGGATTGATTATCTTCCTACCATATTAGTATAGACTATTTTGCGAAGACATACAGCTTGTAAGCATTCGATGTGTTTGAATGGATAGTAGCAACCTCATTGGTTAACCAGAATGCGGAGTCATTTCTAGCATACATCGAGGAGGTGATGATGTGGGATAGGGGTGCAGATTTGAGCGAGACTAGAGGTATCTCAGAGTATCAGGATGTCTTTCAGGATATATTTAGATTATCTCTAGTGAGAGATGTTGGGTTTTGCATCTTGCATCTAAGCACAACATCGATATCCCAAACACCTTATCATATGGCATTTGTCAAGATGAGGAAGCTACAAATTTAGTTAGATGAGTTATTATCTTAGGGTTTTATTCACCAGAGTCAGTTTTCATGGGGAGCACCGGTCCTCTTCATGGAGAAGAACGATGGTAGCATGTGTTTATGTATATATTATTATGAGTTGAATAAGGTTACCATTCAGAATAGGTATCTATTACCGAGAATTTATGACTTATTCAACCAGCTACAGGGAGCATAGTGTTTCTTGAAGATTGATCTTCATTTTGGTTATCATCGGTTGCGGGTTCGGGAGATGGATATTCCCAAGACCGCCTTCCTGACTCGATATGGGTCTTTCGAGTTTCTCGTTATACTATCTGGACTGACTAATGCACCTGTAGTATTCATGGATTTAGATGAATTGGATTTTCCATCCATACTTGGACCAGTTTGTGATCGTATTTATCAATGACATCTTCATATACTCACGGTCGGAGGTGAACTATGAGCAGTACCTACGATTGGCATTATAGACTTTGTGGGAGCACCAGCTATATGCTAAATCAGCAAGTGTGAGTTTTGGTTATCTGAGGTCAGATTTTAGTCCATGTTATTAGTAAAAAGGGCATTATTGTAGATCCAACTAAGGTAGAGGTGGTACTTGAATTGGATCTGCTGTAGGCTGTCTAAAAATCACAATAGATACATGATCCCCATCAAACACCGATAATGGAAGTTACAATTTGACGACTTCCAGAAGGCTACAATTTGAAGACTTTCACGTAGATCGATGAAGGTTACAATCTGACGACCTTCACAACAACTAATGAAAGCTCTAATCAACAACCTTCACAATCAACATCAGGAGTTACAATCTGACGACTCTCATATTTGTAAGGAGCCAAGATGAAGATTACAAGATGACAGTCTTTGTAACGCTCCAGCAAAAGAGACCACAAATTAATGGTCTCTTCACATCAAAACACAGAGGTCATCCCTGCGTTTCACCATCAAAACTCAAGGGCCATCCCCAGCATTCAATTCTAGACGCAGAGTTCGTGGACTCAGAAACGCAGAGTTCATGTAGAGTCCAACTCTGCATCTCAGGTCCAAAATGCGAAGTTCATCTCTGCGTCCCAACTCTGCGTCTCAGGTCCAAAACACGGAGTTCATCTCTACGTCCCAACTCTACATTTTAGATTTACAACGCAACGTGACCTGTGCGTTCAGCCACCAAAATAGGTCCAACTCTGCGTTTTTTGTCTAAAATGCAGAGTTCGGGCCCTGAACGCTATTTTTTAGCGTTTGACTCGTTCAAAGCACAAACTTAACGGTTTCAAAACCGTTCTTCCCACGATTTGGGGAGCTATTTAAGGGGGCGGTTACACCCCATTCAGCCCCACTTAGGAGCGAATTAAGGAGGTAGTTATACCCCTTAATCCCCTATAAATAGTGGGAAACTCAATTGAGTTAGGGGATTTTTTTGGGCTCTGGGATTGATCCTTCTTCCTAGGCAGCAAAGAAGAGATCTTCGGCTGACTTTTTAGGGGAATTGCTGGAGCTTCCTATAGCGACAAAGTTCCTTGGAGACTTCGGCCTTGGCTTGTCAAACCGATTTTTAGTTAAATCAACTCTTTCATAGAGTTTTAAACTCATTCAGAGTTATCAACTCATCAAGAGTTCTAAAACTTGCTTTGCAAGTTCTCCACAGTGTCAAATCGTGAGGAGGAGATACCGTTCCAGTGAATCAAGATGTTCGGATCGTTAACGGAGAGCGAACTCGACTCAAGCATTCGAGGGAGGCACTCCATCGCCACCGTGAAGAACCTAGAATTAAACAAAGGGGAGAATTCAGATCAATTCTCCTCTCTTTTGTAATCAGGAAATCCAATTGTAATCGAGATTGAGAGGGTTGTAACCATTCTTTTTCTAAGCAGTTAGAAAGAATAAATCAAATACAATTCTTTCATTATTTTTCTTATTACAAATTTTTCACCGAACAAAAGATGGCGACTCCGCTAGGACTCGCTTCTCTGACGAAGAAGTGGTGGCGCAATCCGACATCATGCTCACTGGAATGACCGTTGAAACTCTGATCATCGAGTTCGATCAAGCCAAGTTTGAGGAGGCCCTCTCCTCTGGATTCCTTAGCCCCATGGCTATGCGTAAGATCCACAAAGTTTCTAAGGAGACTAAAGCTCCAGTTGTGGCCGACTCATCGAAGGACTGTCTCCCTTGGGGGTTGCACTGTTCATACAGTCTCCTCTCTGAAGGAGAAGACTTAGCTTCGGCATAACTCCAAGTTGATCCTCCAATCAACGTGAGCTCCATATTTGTGAGCCTCAACACAAGCTCTGCATAAGCTAAGTTAAACGCATCCCTCAGGGGTGCGTTTCCCAAATAAAACGCAACCTTCAGAGGCGCGTTCAACATCAAAACACAGACCTCAAAACTACGTTGATCTGGCAGAACACAACTCTCATGAGTGCATCCCAGAACCAAAACGCAACTCTCAGAAGTGCGTTCCACAAATTGAACGCAAGTCTCAGGCATGTGTTTCAGCACCAAAACACAGACTTCAGGACTGTGTTTCATCAGCAAAACACAGATCTCAAGACTGTGTTTCATTAGCAAAACACAGATCTCAAGACTGTGTTTCATTACCAAAACACAAACTTCAGGACTGTGTTTCATCAGCAAAACACAGATCTTAAGACTGCATTTCATCACCAAAATGCAGACTTCAGGACTGCATTTCATCAGCAAAACGTAGATCTCAAGATTTCATTTCATCAGCAAAACGCAGATCTTAAGACTGCGTTTCATCAGCAAAACGCAGACCTCAGGATCGTATTTCACCAGCAACACCTGGAGCTCAGGCACGCATTCAGGTAACAAAATCCAATACAGAACCTGGTGTATACCATGGAGCGTGACTAGATTAAGGGGAGGATGTAAAAAGTCCATGGATTCAAGGCATCTCAACCAGATCCATATTCACCAAGAGCCAGTCCTGTCCAATCATGGACTGGGGGTTCCAATTCAAACCCCACGATTAGTGAGTAATTCTCGAGTCTTTCCAACAGGCTTAAGAGAGTTCATATCGAGAGAAAGACCGATGCAACAAGTCATTCGCTCATATGCAACCAAACCGTCGATATTCAACTGACTAATGAACGTTGCTTTGCCCAATGATAATCACATTTTATTACAATTTTAGACCCTCATTATCTATTTTATGTGAATAAATATACCACTAATAATCGCTTTTATCTTTAATTGCAGGTTAATGAAGAATAAGAGCCCAAACTCTCTTCTCTCAACAAAAAGCGCTTGATTTAATGAAGAAATGAAGCCCATGAAGCCAAAGGAATTCTTTCAAATATTTAAGAAATAATTCAAAGTCCAATGGAAAATCAAGAGAAAATGCCAAGCCCAAAAGTCCAAGCCAAAGCCCAAGACACCAGCCCAAAAGCCAAATACAAGAGTTCCGCGGATAGCAACCAGAAGAAGGCAGGCATCGATGCCTGCATCGATGGGGGCATCGATGCCTGCATCGATACACTGGGCAGTTAGTTACGAATCTAAGGCTGAAATTTGTTGTTTTTGGATAAGATTTCAATTTAATGGCTCTCATTCACTGATGTTTACTATAAATAGGGGTAGAGAGTTAGGGGTTAGGGGTGTGAAAAATTTTGTAACTCCATCTGGAGAGGAGGGCTACTCTTAATTGAGAAGGTCTTCCAAAAATTATAACTTTTGTTGCAATTAATAATAATAATTTTTCTCCTCTTTAAATTTTCTTTTCTCCTCTTTGTTGAATGATGAGGATGGAGATGAAGGGCAATTTGAAGGTTTGCATTTCTTTTATTTTTTATTTCTTTTTAGTAATTTCTTTATTATTGCTTATTAGTTAGATTTACATTCATGCTTGTAGTGTAGATTTATTTTCTTGTTTTTTTTATTTCTTTTTGTACTTTAATTTGTAGAGTAGATTTATTTTCTTGCATTTAATTTCTGCAATTTATTTTGTAGTTTAGATTTTTATTCTTTGTAGTTAGATTTATTTCTTGTTCATAGTTTAGATTATTCTTTTCTTTTATTTTTGTAATTAGTTCTTTTCCTTCTTTTTATTTCTTAAGATGTGAATTTAATTCTTGTAGGAATCTTAGAATTGTATGAAGCTAGTCTAATTTCCTTTATATTGTATGAATTAATCTCTTTCACTTAAAATATTCATGTTTAGGATAATCAACTAGAGAACTAATCGGCAGAAGTAGAATTTGATAATCTATGCTTATCTTAAATGGTTTGATAGGTTATGCTTATGAATTCTAGGATTATTATCTTGTTGTTGTTCTTATCATGAATAGAAATTTTGACTTAGATGATAATTTGATAGGTTACACTTTTCTTAAATGGTTTGATAATCTATGCTTAATAAATCTAAGTTGAAATATGATAAAAAGAGAATAGTTGGTATTTTGTAATTGAAATTAGCTAGTGGATTATATTCTAAACATAAGAACCATTTCTAATAATCTCTTAAAATCACCTTCCTCATGGGATTGACACTTTTATACTATAACTTGATCAATTGTGCACTTGTAATTTTGGTACATAATTGTGCCGCATTAAGTTTTTGGAGCCGTTGCCGGGGAAGGTGCTAAAATAGGATTTTATTATTTTGGTTCTTTAACTTATGTGTTTTCTTATGAAGGAACCGCTTGGAGCTTGAAAGTCTTAGATTGAAGATCAAGAATTTAGAGAATTGCTTTCGGATAAGTCCTCTTTCTAGTTTTCAATTACACCCTTTTTAGTTAGCTTCACAATTAGAGACACTTAGGATTTAAAAAAACAAAAAGATTTTATTTTTGTTGACCATAATAAAATCCACCTTTCACTTGGACATTAACTAACAAGATAATAAATTCAAACAAGAGCCATCTTCTCACATTTGATTATTGTTGACCATAATTAAAAAAAGATTTTCTTTTTATCATCCTTTTTATTCGCTTTTAATTTCTAGGGTTGCATTTCATATAGTGTAGGAATTCACCAAAGTGATTATAGCACTTGATTTGGCACACACTTAAAACATTCTTAAGGACAAAACCCCAATCAAGATAAGGTAAGGGATTTCATCACCCTTTCCTTAGCCCACAAATCACTAATTCCTCACTTCACAAACCCAAGCCTTCTAAAACTCATTAGACGTTGGCCTCTAAGGATTCGAGCTCAATAAGGAACAAGAAATCATTAAGTGAACCGGTTTAAGTTTTTTCAGATTAGTTGGTGTCTAAGGCAAGGTTTAGGGATTGCGTAAAGCGCTCCGCAAGGAACGAGGTACTTAATTGATCTCTGATCACCCTCTAGTACTATCCTTACCTGGCTAACTACCTGGGTAAAACTTAATCTTTTCACTGTAGGAGTTTTTGGTTAGGAGCTGGTCTAGTTGAGTTTGGCTAAACCCTAGAATTAGAGTTGATTGAAAAGTGATTGCTTTGATTTGTTTTAGTTAGGATTTTTCTTTTTCTTTATCTTTTCGTATAAAAAAACTAATTTTCTTTCTTTCTTTATTAAAAAAAAACTAATTTTCTTTCTTTCTTAAAAAAAAAATTTGTTTTGGTGCATGCAAACTTGGGTTCGGGATAATTCTCATCGTTTAATCTGTGTTGAACCAATCCAAGAAATGACAAATCAAACAGTTCTTTAGAATATGTGTTACCCACCAGAAATGCAATTCCATCTTGCATAAGACTCCCCGAAGTAAATGGAGCAAATTTCGAGCTTAGACCGCATTACATAAACATGCTTCCCAAATTCCTAGGTAATGAAATAGAAGATGCATATATTTTTATCTCGGAATTTGAGGAAGTGTGTATTATGATTAAAATGATAGAATTAACCGAAGATGCAATTAAGCTCAGATTTATTCCAATTGTCATTAAGGACAAAGCTAAAAAATGGCTGTACAGCTTACCGAAAAATTCCATCTCAACTTGGGAGGAATTTGTCACCGTTTTTCGTAAGAAATTTTCCCCATTCATAAAATGGTAAAGCTTAGGAACAGCATTTAAAACTTCAAAATTGTCCCGGGAGAGCCATTCTGGAAATATTTTGACCAATTCAAAGATCTTTTAATCCAATGTCCTCATCATGGTCTAGAAAAATAGCGATTGGGCCAAGTCATATATGAAGGATTGGACTATTCTTCAAAAACATCTTTAGAATCAATGTGTCAGGGAGATTTTATGAGGAAAAACGCAGATGAAGCTTGGGAATTCCTAGAGAGTCTATCCGAGAAAACAATATAGTGGGAAAACTGTGATGACAAGGTTTCATCTGTTCCCTAATCTAAGCCTAGTGGCCTTTCTCTGGAGTCAAACATTACGCCTGAAGCGAAGATGGTGATGATTCTGCGGAGGTTAGAAGCTTTAGAAGTTAAGGAACAAGCTCCAGCTCAAATCAATCATATTTCTGTCCCGGGATGTCATAATTGTCAGTCTTCTACCAATGTTTCAGATGAATGTCCTCTCCTAGGAAACAACCATGCTTTAGAATAGATAAACGCTGTATTCCAGCGCCCTAGAAATGATCCATTTTCTCCAACCTATAATCCAGGTTGGAGAAATCATCCCAACTTTGCTTGGAACCAAGGAAATTCTCATGGAAACCAAAACTTCATTCCCATGTCGAACCAACAATTCCCTAGGGGAAACACTGTCCCATTCAACGCACCAAATAATTTCCAACAAGCTAACCCAGTTTTTCCAACCCAACATCCTCATCCTCACCAACCTACAAATCCTTCAAATTCCGATCATGACAAACGTTTGAGTGTCTTAGAAAAGGGTTTAGAAGCTATGATCAAAGCTTCTACACAAACTACTAACATGTTGACCCAATCATCCACCACTCTAAATTCCTTCATGCAAACCACCGGCCAAGTGCTCAACTCGAACACTCAAGCCATAGCCCGGTTAGAAACCCAACTTGGGCAACTAGCCACTGCCGTGAGTGAGAGAGAAAAAGGAAATTTCCCAAGTCAACCTGTTGCAAATCCTAAAGACACTGGATCCAGTTCCAACAATCCAGCTCAATTGAATGCAATTCACACTCTGAGATCAGGGAAACAAATAGACAATCAAGTTAGAATACCACCGGATCAAACCCCTTCTCCCATCTAACACACTCCTTCTGATGAAGCAATTCCTTCCGATGACCAAAATACTGAACTTAAGATTGAGCCTGGTCTAGATAGGTATAGGCCCGTTGCTCCCTTTCCAGATAGACTCAAACCTAGGAAAAACTGCCCGCAAGTTGAGAAAATCCTAGAAACATTCAAACATGTCAAGGTCAACATCCCTCTTCTAGATGCAATCGAACAAATCCCTTCTTATGCAAAGTTCTTGAAGGACTTATGCACTAAGAAAAGAACCACCAATGTCCCCAAGAAAGTCTTCTTAGCTGCCAACCTCAGTAAAATTTTTTCGAAACCAATGCCGTTAAAATATAAGGACCCTGGTTGTCCCATAATTCCATGTGTCATAGGTAACACTCACATTGATAAGGCACTTCTAGACTTGGGAGCCAGCGTTAACCTCCTTCCTTATTCGGTCTATCAACAGCTAGGTGTAGGATAACTTAAACCGATAAGATGCACTCTACAATTAGTTGATAGATCTGTAAAAATTCCCAAAGGAGAGGTAGAGGATGTTCTGATCAAAGTTGGAGAGTTCATTTTTCCTATTGATTTTATTATCTTGGAAACGCAGCCCGTTTCCAATCTCAAAAGTCAAATCCCGTCATTCTAGAAAGACCGTTCTTAGCCACCTCAAATGCTTTGATAAATTATAGAACCGGTCAGATGAAACTATCTTTTGGGAATATGACTGTTGACCTCAATATCTTCAACTTAGGGAGACAGCCTAGTGATCCATCTGATGAGCCCATGGAAGTGAATTTCATTCAAGGAATATCAAGTGAACAACAAGAGGGAGAGTGTGAGTCTGACACAAATGCATCTGATTTAATGATTGAGGAGCTTTCTGATGATGAACTAGAGATAGAACCACTGGTCAATCATGTTTTTGCTGTTGGCTGGCAACGAGAACCTTTGGAAATAGAACCCCGAGTCCAGCTTCGCCCATCTGTGGAGGAACCCCCTAAGTTAGAGCTCAAACCTCTACCTGAAAATTTAGAGTATGCCTACTTAGGGGAGAACGAGTCTTTACCAGTCATTATTTCTTCTGATTTGACTACTGGTCAAAAGGAAGCTCTCTTAGATGTTTTAAGAGAGAATAGGGAAGCCATTGGATGGACCATGGCTGATATCAAAGGGATTAGTCCAACCATTGTTCAACACCGAATCCATTTGATAGATGACGCCAAACCTACTAGAGATCCTCAACGTAGGTTAAACCCAGTGATGAAAGAAGCCGTTAGGAAAGACATTCTAAAATGTCTCGATCATGGGATCATTTATCCTATTTCTGATAGTTCATAGGTGAGTCCGGTCCAAGTTGTTCCAAAGAAATCTGGGATCACCGTGATCCAAAATGAGGCTAATGAGCTTATTCCCACTCGAATCCAAACTAGATGGCGAGTCTGTATTGACTACAGAAAACTCAACTTAGCCACTCGGAAAGATCACTTCCCTCTTCCTTTCATTGACCAAATGTTAGAGTGTTTAGCAGGACACTAGTTCTACTATTTCCTGGATGGATATTTAGGTTACAATCAAATCCCTATCGCTCCCGAAGATCAGGAGAAAACCACCTTCACTTGCCCGTATGGAACATTCGCTTACCGACGCATGCCTTTTGGATTATGCAACGCACCGGCCACATTCAAACGTTGCATGATCAGCATTTTTTCCGACATGGTAGAGCGATTTCTTGAAATTTTCATGGACGACTTTTCCATCTTTGGTGACACACTTTCCTAATGTTTGCATCATCTTAAACTGGTCCTAGAATGGTGTAGGGAGAAAAATATGACTCTTAATTGGGAGAAATGTCATTTCATGGTCAAACAAGGCATTGTCTTAGGACATGTAGTTTCCAATAGGAAAATCGAAGTGGACAAAGCTAAGGTAGATCTCATTTCCAATCTCCCTCCTCCCAAAATAGTCAAAGATGTCAGATCGTTTCTTGGTCATGCTGGTTTTTACCGACGTTTCATCAAGGATTTCAGCAAAATTGCTAGACCCTTGACCAATCTCTTAGCCAAGGATACATCATTTGTCTTCTCTCCCAACTTCCTCAAAGCTTTTGAATATCTGAAAAAGGAGCTAACCACAGCTCCTATCATTCATGCACCGGACTGGACCTTACCCTTCGAATTGATGTGTGATGCATCCGATTTTGCGATTGGAGCTGTTTTAGGACAACGATTTGATGAAAAACCGCATGTGATCTACTACGCCAGTAGAACTCTGAATGATGCCCAGCAAAATTACTCTGTCACAGAAAAAGAGTTTTTAGCTGTAGTCTTTGCCTTAGAAAAATTCAGGTCCTACCTCATCGGTTCCTTAACCAGAGTTTTCACATATCATGCCGCACTAAAGTATCTTTTGACCAAAAAGGATGCTAAAGCACGGCTCATTAGATGGATTCTCCTTCTTCAAGAGTTTGACATTCAAATTCTTGACAGAAGGGGAGCAGAGAACCACGTAGCAGATCACCTCTGTCGACTTCCAAATGCACCAACATCAACCGTTCCGATCAATGAGCATTTCCCTGATGAACAACTCCTACAAATCCAATCTGTCCCATGGTTCGCTGACATTGTGAACTACATAGTTATGAACCAGATCCCTTCTCATTGATCCAAACAGGATAGATCCCGTTTTCTCTCCCAAGTAAAATACTTTTACTGGGATGATCCATATCTGTTCAAATACTGTCCTGATCAGATCTTTAGGAGGTGTGTTTCCACTGAAGAAACTAGGAGTGTTCTATCATTTTGTCATGAGCAAGCATGTGGGGGCCACTTTGGCCCCAGAAAAACAGCTGAAAAAGTTCTCCAATCTGGGCTATATTGGCCCACTCTCTTCAAGGATTCATTCGAGTTTTGCAAAACCTGTAACCACTGTCAGCTTCTAGGAAAGGTCACTAGGAGAAATATGATGCCTTTACAACCCATCTTATCTGTTAAACTTTTTGATCTGTGGGGTATCGATTTCATGGGACCATTTCCAATTTCCTTTGAAAATGTTTACATTCTAGTAGCCGTTGAATACATGTCAAAATGGGTTAAGGCGGTAGCTTGCAAAACTAATGAAAACAAGGTCGTTGTCAAGTTTTTGAAAGAGGACATTTTTGCACGGTTTGGAGTACCCCGAGCGATCATCAGTGACAACAGTACACATTTCTGTAACCGTTCTTTTGAGGCTTTAATGAGGAAATATTCAATCACACATAAATTGTCAACTCCTTATCACCCCCAAACCAGTGGCCAAGTAGAGATCACAAACAGGCAGATCAAACAAATCTTAGAAAAAACAGTTAATCATAATAGAAAAGATTGGTCTGTAAAATTATGTGATGCTCTGTGGGCATATAGAACAGCTTTCAAGGCTAATTTGGGAATGTCACCATACAGACTGGTATTCGGGAAAGCTTGTCACCTACCAGTAGAGTTGGAACATCGAGCAATGTGGGCAATAAAACAGTTGAATTTTGACTCAGACTCGGCAGGTAAGAACAGATTGCTCCAAATAAATGAGTTGGACGAAATTAGAAATGATGCATACATAAACTTAAAATTTTACATAGAGAAAACCAAGATTTTTCATGACAAATCAATTTTGTGAAAAAATTTCTCTCCAGGACAGAAAGTTTTATTGTACAATTCAAAATTGTATCTTTTTCCTGGAAAATTAAGATCAAGATAGACAGGTCCATTTTTTGTCAAACATGTTTTTTCACATGGAGCTGTCGAGATAGAAAATCCTAAAAATTGTAACATTTTTAAAATAAATGGTCAACGTCTAAAACCAGTTTTAGAATTTTCTACGCTCGGAGAGGAAGAGGTGTTGGTTCTTCATGAACCTCATTATCTATAAAAAAATTTAACTATAAAAATAAAATAAAATAAAATAAAATAAAAATAAATTTTCTCTCTTATTTGATTTTTTCATCCTCATACTAACAGTAATTGCAGATCCTTATCATCATTGTCAAACGAACAAATGTAGTTCTTTAATTTTATCTATTTTAGTTTGTGCTTCAGCGAATTTGCATTGAGGACAATGCAAAATTTAGGTGTGGGGGTGAGAAGTACATTTTTTCCTCTTTATTTTACCTTTTTAGTTGTACTTTTGTCATTTTCTTTTCTTTTTTTCTTTTTGTTAAAAAAATTATAAAAATATTATCACTTGCCAAATTAATAGAGTTAAAT
>BQKN01061163.1:227975-253235 GCA_022839385.1 Asparagus kiusianus | reverse complement strand
GTCTCAATCATCAAGCTTTTTTGTTGAACATGAGAGCTTCATTTATATGACGGGAAACCATGAAGATCTCGCGAAGAGACTTGATGAGCAGGAGGCCATGATCAAATTTCAGCAGGAGGCCATTAATAAACTCTTCGCCCTGATGAATCAAATCATCACAGACAAGGCCAAATCTCAGAAGACAGATTCGCTACCTAGGCAAGAATCCTGCTGGAGAGGAAAAACATCTTCATCCCGACCTCACACAAGCAAAGGGAAGGGAAAAATGGTTGATGACACGGCTTCTGACCAAGAAGCCCACAACTTGGAATCTTCCTCTAGTGAAGGAAGAGAGACTGAGAACGAGCAAAATCTCTAATCTGCCAAAATAGAAGAATTAGAAGCCCGTCTCAACGCTATTGCCAACAGAAGCGAGCTCCAAGACGAGAGAGTTGTCAGACCCTATCCTGTCGAATGGGATGCAGCCCCTTATCCTCCAAAGTTTGAAGTCCCGACGCTACAAACTTTTGACGACACGGGATCACCGAACCAACATATCTATTATTTCAAGTCACAAACTGGAAATGTGATATCAAACGACGTCATACTGGCTCGATTGTTCATTGGCACCCTCAAGGGAGTTGCCTTTGAATGGTTCAGGAAACTATCTGCGGGATGTATCCAAAAGTGGGCGGATCTAGAGAAACTCTTCCTGTCGAGATTCTTTGAAGAGGATACAGAAGTCTTCATCCATACCATTCTCGCCACTAAGTAGAAGAAGAGGGAGTCCGTCAAAGCCTTCGTCAAGTGGTTCCGAAGCATGGCTCTCCGATGTCCGACAGGTATGACACACTCTACACTGGTGGAGACCTGTCGACACAACTTGCATACCGACCTTCTAGCACAAATGAGGGTTACAGAATATTATTCCTGGAGACAACTAATCTCTCAAGGCGAACAAGCTCAAAAGATTATTGTTAAGGTCAAAGTTAAAGAACAAAGTAGGCAGGATCAACCTGAGCAATCGGACCAAACCTAATCTTCTCAGTCAGAAGGGGAAGATACTACGGTCAATAAAGCTAATCCTCTTCAGTAGGATGGCGGGACGAATAACTATCATGTTAACAGTTACCTCTGATAGTCAAACTCGTTAGATAGTGGCCCATTAGAAGATGTGTCATGTCTACCCTTTCTCCCCTCTGCACTTGTTTAAGACTGGGGGTTGGTTTATTTGTTGTTCATTGGATTATGAATAATAAATTTTTTGAGTTGCCACGTTCAATAGAATACCTCTGTCAACCACAAAATCTGTCAAAAACTATCACGTTAACATTTACCTCTGATAGTCCATCAATCTGTCAATCCTCTTCAATAGGATGATAAGTCCATAAAACTATCACGTTAACAATTACATCTGATAGTTCATCAACTTGCTAATCTTCTTCAATAGGATGGCAGGTCCATAAAACTATCACGTTAACAATTACCTCTGATAGTCCATCAACTTGCAAATCTTCTTTTATAGGATGGCAGGTCCACCAAAACTATCACATTAACAATTACCTCTAATAGTCCATCAACTTATCAATCTTCTTCAATAGGATAACGGGTCCATAAAACTATCACGTTAATAGTTACCTCTGATAGTCCATCAATCTGCTAATCCTCTTCAATAGGATGGCAGATCCACCAAAAACTATCACGTTAACAGTTACCTCTGATAGTCCATTAACTTGCCAATCTTTTTCAATAGGATGGTAGGTCCACAAAACTATCATGTTAACAATTACCTCTGATAGTCTATCAACTTGCTAATCTTCTTCAATAGGATGGAAGGTCCACAAAACTATCACGTTAACAATTACCTCTGATAGTCCATCAACTTGCCAATCTTCTTCAATAGGATGGTAGGTCCATAAAACTATCACGTTAATAGTTACCTCTAATAGTTCATCAACCTGCTAATCCTCTTTGATAGGATGGCAGATCCACCAAAAACTATCACGTTAACAGTTACCTCTGATAGTTTATTAACTTGCCAATCTTCTTTAATAGGATGGCAAGTCCACAAAACTATCACGTTAAATGTTACCTCTAATAGTCAAACATCAGATAATAGCCTACCAGGTAATGTGCCTCTATTCCGACTTCATGGATAGTACCCCACTAGGCGATATGCCTTGTCTATCTCTTCTTATTCCCCTGCTAAGTCTTAATCAAGACTGGGGGTTGGTTACTTGGAATCTATTGGATTAAGAGTAACAAATCTTTCACATCGTCAAGTGAACATTACACTTCTCACGGTCATCATCCCCACAGAGTATGAATGCAGCTTGCATCACTCCCAATTTGTCACGTTAACAATACACCTCTGGAAATCAACTTATTAATCATTGTTAATAGGATGATAGGTCCTTAAAATTACTCAAATCGTAATCTTCCCCGGCAAGACACTATGTCTTCAAAATCTTATTCAAATCATAAGTATCAAAATTCATTGCTACAAAGTTGCTCCGATCGTAACAAATTTCCGTCATGTTAACACCACACCTCTGACAAATCAACTTATCAATCCTCTCCAATAGGATGATAAGTCTACAAAGTTGCTCCGATAGTAATAAATTCCCGTCATGTTAACACCTCTGACAAATCAACTTATCAATCCTCTTCAATAGGATGATAAGTCCTCAAGATTGCTCCGATCACAACAAATTCTTGTCACGTTAATCCCACACCTCTGATAAAATCCACTTATCGACTCTCCCTAATAGAGCGATAGGTCTTCAAAATTGCCCTGATCGTAATATTCAATCGTATCACGTTAATATCACATCTCTGACAAAATTAACTTATCGACTTTTCTCAATAGAGCGATAGGTCCACATACCCGTCAAGTTAATATCACACCTCTGACGACCAAATTAACTTATCGACTCTCTTCAATAGAGCGATAGGCCCATAAAATACTGTTAGGTTAATATCACACCTCTAACAGTCAAACCCTCTCTAATGAGCTTGTTAATCCTTTTTCAACAAGAATAGCAAGTTTTCATCATAAAATCCCTAGTGGATTAAAGTTTTTCTAGAATTATCCTAGTGATAATAAAGAAAATTTCTAAATTTTACTCTAAGTGAAAAATCACCCAAAATTAATACTACACCTCTGGCGCTTCCAACTTTCTTTCAGTGTTTCAAGTAACACAGGGAGAAAAGGTGACAAAGTCTACGTATTCAATATCATAGCCAGTGATTATTATTAAATAAATAATCTCTAAATCCATACCTTGCATGTATGGAGAATTTTATCCTGAATCCTAAGTAAGGATAAGTCAACGCCTAATACGCGTTGCCAGTTAGTCTTTGACCGTAAGAAGGACAAAAACCCACGTATTCAACATCGTGATAGTTCGTTATTAATAACGCTAATATCCATGCCTTACACACGCATGGGGGACTTTATCTCGATCCCTAAATAGAGATAAGTCTACATCTAAAACATGCTGCCAGGTGGTTTATTCCCGCAATAATGGCGAAGTCTACGTATTCAACATCATAGCACCAAAATCCATGTCTTTTATGCATGGGGGACTTTATCTTAATCCCTAATTACAGAAGTCTGCATCTAAAACATGCCACCGGGTGGTTCAATCCCGCAATAATGGCAAAGCCTATGTATTCAACATCGTAGCACCAAAAATCCATGCCTTTCACGCATGGGGGACTTTATCTTGATCCCTAATTAGAGATAAGTCTATACCTAATACGCGTTGCCGGGTAGTCTTTGACCGTAAAAAGGACAAAAGCTCATGTATTCGACATCGTGGTAGGCCGTTATTAATAACGCCAAAATTCATGTCTTACACGTACGGGGAACTTTATCCCAAATCCTAAGTAGGGATAAGCCTACACCTAATACGCGTTGCCGGTTAGTCTTTTACCACAAAAAAGATACCATAATCCATGCCTCACATGCATGGGGGACTTTATCTCGATCCCTAATTAGAGATAAGCCTACGCCTAACAGGCGTTGCCGGTTAGTCTTTTCCCGTAAAAATGACAAAGTCTATGTATTCAAAATCATAGCATCAAGTCTAAGAGAGTTCATTCTCTTAGCATAACATTGTATGTGGAACGGACTTAGACATTCCATATGCTAGCCTGACTCAAACGGTAGACTGTAAAGGCTTATCAAATCCGTTGATGGCTGAAAGTTTGCCAAAAATCCTATGTAGGTTCGTAGGTCCATTAGCTTAATGGATGTGAGCCGAGACTTGAAACAGATAAGCTAAGACAAGTCTCAAAGACTTAGTCAAAAATGCATGAAAACCACCTCCACGTCTTAAGTCAAAACGCTGAGGTCAGACCCGCGTTGTAAAAACCACAACACCGGGGTCACGCCCGGGTTCCAAATTTAAAATGAAAGGGTGAGACTCGTGTCTCAAGTTTAAAACATAGGGGCCCACTACCGCATTCTAGAAGCAAGATTATGACGCATACCTTCATACAGGTCCTGCGCGGCAAATCCCTTCAACCAAGATGCCTTCAAAGCGGGTGTAGAGAACGACTCCTTTATGACAAGGAATCAACAGCTTTAAGATCAGAGTTAAGATCCAAAGTATTCCCGAAAATTCGTCCCAGTCAACCATGAACTTTCGAAAACTTTGGAGGGGCTTCTGTAGGCTATCTAAAAGTCACAATAGATACATGATCCCCCCATCAAACACCGATGATGGAAGTTACAATCTAACGACTTCCAGAATGCTATAATTTAAAGACTTTCACGTAGATCGATGAAGGTTACAATCTGACGACCTTCATAATAACTGATGAAAGCTCTAATCAAAAGCCTTCACAATCAACATCAGGAGTTATAATCTGATGACTCTCATATTTACAATGAGCCAAGATGAAGATTACAAGATGACGGTTGTTGTAACGCTCCAGCAAAAGAGACCACAAATTAATGGTCTCTTCACATCAAAACGTAGAGGTCATCCCTGTGTTTCACCATCAAAATGCAAGGGCCATCCCCAGCATTCAATTCTAGACGCAGAGTTCATAGACTCAGAAACGCAGAGTTCATACAGAGTCCAACTCTGCGTCTCAGATCCAAAACGTGGAGTTCATCTCTGCGTCCCAACTCTGCGTCTTAGGTCCAAAACACGGAGTTCATCTCTGCGTCCTACTCTGCATTTTAGATTTATGATGCAGCGTGACCTGTGCGTTCAGCCACCAAAATAGGTCCAACTCTGCGTTTTTTGTCTAAAACGCAGAGTTCGGGCCCTGAACGCTATTTTTCAGTGTTTGACTCATTCAAAGCGCGAACTGAACTATTTCAAAACCGTTCTCCCCACGATTTGGGGAGTTGTTTAAGGGGGTGGTTACACCCCATTCAGCCCCACTTAGGAGGGAATTAAGGGGGGCGGTTATACCCCTTAATCCCCTATAAATAGTGGGAAACTCAATTGAGTTAGGGGATCTTTTTGGGCTCTGGGATTGATCCTTCTTCTTAGGCAGCAAAGAAGAGATCTTTGGCTGACTTTTTAGGGGAATTGCTGGAGCTTCCTGCAGCAACAAAGTTCCTTGGAGCCTTCGACCTTGGCTTGTCAAACCGATTTTTAGTTAAATCAACTCTTTCATAGTGTTTCAAACTTGTTCAGAGTTATCAACTCATCAAGAGCTCTAAAACTTGCTTTGCAAGTTCTCCATAGCGTCAAATCGTGAGGAGGAGATACCGTTCCAGTGAATCAAGACATTCGGATCGTCAACGGAGAGCGAACTCGACACAAGCATTCGAGGGAGGCACTCTATCGCCACCGTGAAGATCCCAGAATTAAAAAAAGGGGAGAATTCAGACCAATTCTCCTCTCTTTTGTAATCAGAAAATCCAATTGTAATCGAGATTGAGAGGGTTATAATCATTCTTTTTCTAAGCAGTTAGAGAGAATAAATCAAATACGGTTATTTCATTATTTTTCTTATTATAAATTTTCCACCAAACAGCCGCCAAAGACCGTTATAAAGATTCGTAGCTTCTTGAGTCTGGCCGGCTATTACAGGAAATTCATCTACGACTTCTCTAAGAGTGCTACCCCACTGACACGCCTTATGAAGAAGGGTGTACAGTTTGTTTGGGGACCAGAATGCCAGAAGGTATTTGAGACATTGAATACTAAGTTGACTATAGCGTCGATGTTGGCCATTTTGTGCGGTGAAAAAACTTTTGTTATCTATACGAATGCATCATTATCGGGTTTTGATACAGACCCAGAGAGTAGTAGCTTAAATTTTGCGGTAGTTAAGGACTCATAAGCAGAACTATCCCACACATGACTTAGAGTTAACAGCAGTGGTCATCGTACTGAAGACATAGAGACATTACCTCTATGGAGTACAGTTTGATCTATTCACGGACCACCAGAGTCTAAAATATCTCTTCTCCCAGAAGGAACT
The DNA here is from genome assembly GCA_022839385.1 of Asparagus kiusianus. Taxonomy (NCBI): domain Eukaryota; kingdom Viridiplantae; phylum Streptophyta; class Magnoliopsida; order Asparagales; family Asparagaceae; genus Asparagus; species Asparagus kiusianus. Next base: position 246,803 of record BQKN01061163.1, on the reverse strand, counting down.
CAACTAGAGGCAGCAGCAATGGGATTGCGAGTTCACTCTTCAGTATCATCCGGGGAAGGTGAACGTTGTAGCAGACGCGTTGAGTAGGAAGGGTCGTTGCGGGCTTTCAGCTTTGAGATGCTCATTGTATCAAGATCTTCACACACTTTGGTAGTTTGATTTTAGGCCAGAGATTGGTGGGAGCAACACATTTTTGGGAGGTTTGGCTATGCATTCATCATAGTCTGATAGAGTGGCCAGTGCTCAGTTAGAGGACTCATGGATTCAAGTTCGAAATGGGGATATTTCCAAAGAACCTAAGACTGATTAGATCATTAGAATAGATGGAGGCCTTCGAATGAAGGGCCAGTTAGTGAAGCCAAATAATTTGTAGTTGAAGAAAGATTTATTTGATGAGGCACATCGCACTAGCTACACAGTGCTTTCAGGCACAATCAAAATATATAAGAACCTGAAGAGACATTTTTGGTGGAGCGACATGCGTAGGGAGATCACGGAGTAGGTAGCTAAGTGCTTTACCTGTCAGCAAGTGTAAGGCAAAATGTCAAAGACCCACAAGAATGCTACAGCCTTTACCCATTCCTGAGTGGAAGTGGATGGATATTTCTATGGATTTTATTGTAGGCTTGCCGAGGTTAAGCAAAGAGGAATCATTCTATTTGGATGATAGTTGATCGGTTGACGAAGTCCGCATATTTCTTACCAGTGAAGATGACTTTCACGACAAAAACTTATGCGAGGATTTTTATTCGGAAGATAGTTCAATTGCATGGAGTTCCAGAGACGATTGTGTCAAACCGAGACTCAGTTTCACATCTCATTTTTGGAAGAGTTTCCAGAATTCGTTCGGTAGCCAATTATCATATAGTAGTGTCTTTCACCCGCAGATAGATGGTCAGATGGAGAGTTAACTAGGTGTTTGAGGATATGTTGTGGGCATGTGTCCTTAATTTCCATGGTAGCTGGGAGGATCATATTCTACTGATTGAGTCTGCCTACAATAATAGCTATCAGGCGACGATAGGTATGGCACGTATAAGGCGATATATGGGAGGCCTTGTAGATCCCTGATTTGTTGGGCAGAGCCGAAGGACAGCTTAATACTTAGGCCCGATTTGTTGGGCAGAGCCGGAGGATAGCTTAATACTTTGGCCAGAGCTACGCAGACAAGAGGTGACGACCTTTAGAGTTTTAGGTTGGAGATTATGTTATTCTTAAGTTGTCACCGATGAAGGGTGTTCAGCGAATTGGCAGACATGGAAAGCTTACCCCGAGGTATTTTGGTCTATTCAGGATTGTTGAGCACGTCGGAGCCGTATCATATAGGCTAGATCTTCTAGCATCGATGTCGGGTGTACACGATATTTTTCATGTTTCGAAGCTTAAGAAGCATTTGCACGACGAGGAGCAACAGAGGGTGATTGATGCACCAGAGTTGAGATTCAGTCAGATTTGGCCACCATTGAGGTCTCTATTTGCATTCTTGCCAGAGAGGAAAAGAAGCTTAGAAATAAGGTGATTCCTTTAGTGAAGATCTAGTGGAGCCAGAAAGGAGTTGAGGAGGCTTCTTGGGAGCGTGAAGAGGATATGCGCTGCGACTACCGACACCTGTTTGAGCAGGTAAAATGAATATGTATGATTTGTTTATGATTCATGTTATTTATATAGCCATGTTTACATTTAACGTTGGAATGAGGGTATCGACACTTAGCTCCTAATCACTCGGAACACATGGTATATATATAGGGGGTTCCTTGTTTGGATTTTTCACCCGAAGTAATAGTTCCGATTAATTAGGGGTTAAGTGCAAGTATTTGCATTCTTGATAGTTAAGTGTAAATGATTGCTTGTGATGCATATCTGGGGATTAATGGTACGATATGTGTATGGGAAGGTTTTCTTGTCTGGATTATCCCATCATCATACTTTTCTCATATTATTAATCTCTAATATACGATTACAGAATTTTGAGGATGAAATTCTTTTAAGGGGGGTGAATGTAAAACCCCATGAATTTTGAAAGAATAGTGTGATTTATATATTGATAAATGAGTTCTAATTATGATAAATACTATTTATGGATGAATGATTTTGTTACAATTGATTTGAGATCAATTAAGAGTATATATGCATTATACACCGATGCAATTCGAATATGGAAAAATAACCAGTTAAGATTGTATATGCATTACACACCGATGCAATTCGAATATGAAAAAACTAAAACAACAAAAGTTATAGGTCTCTTCAATATCTTCCCAACACATCTTAAATCACCTCATTCCGAGGTTGGACGGAAATGTTACAGCCAAAATACCAAAGACTATCTTCCTAGTCTGATTGGGTATCCAGTTTCGGGTTTTAGGTTTTGGGCTATTTGTATTCGGGTCCTATCTATATATACATGTTTTTATCATGGAAAACACACATTTTCTTCAGTGTTCCAAACCCTAACAGCCTCTCTCCTCCTCTCTCAAACCCTAGCCTAAAATTTGAGTTCTTGGGAGAGTTTCATGAGGTGAAAAGCAAGGAGAAGGTGGGATTTGTGGCGTTTGGCATAGAAGGACCATTTACTATTCGCTTCAAATGGTTGTGCACATGATAAGGCAAGATCATCTTTGTCCAAACCTTTTCCAAGTTTAAAAATCAAGTTTAATTTGTTAATTATGATAATTCTCATGTTTAATGTTAATCTAATGTGTTAGAATCTAATTTATGATGTTTAAATCTTAAATTAGAGCAATAAATAGTAGAGTAATTCTGTAATTGATTAGTATACATGATAACAATCATTAGGGTTGTTTTAACATATTAGTTTATGCTTTAATTTGGTTCATATGCACTAATTTGTCGGATAAACAAGATTTAGTTAATTTGAATGTTAACCCTAGATTCATGCATCTATGTGATACCATCTTGTTTAAACAAACCTATAGTTAAGTATTCATGAGTATTGAATCAAGTTTTATTCATATAAGTTAATAAAAAACCGAGCTTTGAAGAAAAACAAGCAAAAACCCTAATCTGTGAAATTTTGATCTGTGAAATCGACTGATGTTGACATCAGTCAACTGATGGGTGGTCATCAGTCGACTGATGGAAATCATCAGTCGACTGACAGGAGATCATCAGTCGACTGTTAGCAATCATCAGTCGACTGACGGGCTCATGTGTGCATTGTTTCTGTGAACACCAGATCAGTCGACCGATACTTTCTATCGGTCGACTGATCAGGTTTAAATTTGTGATTATGTTTCCTTACACGTGGATTCATTTGTTGGGTCTTTTATTTTGATAATGATTAATAAATAATTTATAACTAATGTTATTTGTCTAGTATTTATGCATTGTATTTATTCTAGGAAAACAATATGTTGGAGGATGGATAGAATTGCGCTTCAACGATCATATCCAATGGAGGTTGGCGAAATATCGGAGTGAAGCAATGCAATTAAAGTTAAAGATCCAAGTTCAAGTTTCATCCGCAAGTTTACCAAGTCAAGCTATATTGAAGACCTTCAACCTTGGGTATATAGTTTATAGTATTTGTAGTATAGGTTTATACTTGTGTGTTAATACTTTAAGCTCATATTAATCACACACACGTATTTGTTGATTGTATCAAAATATAGGTGTTTTTGTGAAAACATTATTTTATTAGTTTATAAACTTTAATATTAGTTTATACATATTTTATTAAGTCTATAAAATTAGTTTATAAAGTTTCAAAAGTTGGTTTATGTCCAATGTCAAAAACAAGTGTTTTTCATTTACATGTTTTGGACTATTTTGTAAAATAAAGAGATTTCTCATTTGGGATGTGCTTTTTGAAAATTAGTTTTTGTAGCATGTTTATTATCATGTTTACAATCATTTCCCAAAGTTTTATATTTTTCTAGTTTTGTTTGTTGTTTTTAAAGGTAGTTTAAAAATCAGTTTTACTATTTAAAACAAGTTGATAACCTGTTATTAGTCGACTGGTAAGTCGATTGATAAAATCAGTTGACCGATCAGTTGACTGAAGAAAGTGCCTACAATTCAAAAAAGTTTTTGTTTTGTTTTGGTCGACTGATGAGGTCATCAGTCGACTGATAAGGTCCGTTGTCGATTGATGAGCTAGAAAACCCTCTAACGGTCAGCTCATCAGTCGACTGATGAAAGCCGTCAGTCGATTGATGCTGTAACGGCTAGTTTTTTCAACCTTTTACAAATTTTGGTTTTTGTTCTTTTTTGCCTTGTTTTCTCTTGGCTTTGATGTTCCTATAAATACCCCCATTATACCCAGCTTTGTTTTGAATGAAGAAGAAAGTTTTTAAACAAGTTTACAAGGATTGTAAGTTTGGTTTTAGTTTGTTTTAAGAGTTTAGTTTGTGAAGAAATTTCACAAGAGCAAAGAGGAGATCATCCTTTGGTGTTTGAGCATTCACTCTTCTCCCTCTCACTTGTTATCTATAGAGAAGTTTTTCTAAAATCTATTTCTAGCTATTTATTGTTTTGTTTATAATTTTCATAAGCTAGATTTATTTGAGTTTAGTTCATTTTATTAAATCTTATTGTTACACACACCCACTTGAGCTTCTAATATTTTCATACATAGTATAATTAGGGTTGTGAGAGATTGTAACTTTGAGTTGTGCTTAATTGAGTTCTCACATTGTTTAGAGAACAATCATTTGTTGAGTGCCTAAATTTTGAGGTTCACATTGTAATATACTAGTACACCAAGAGGAGTGTGTGGTGAGAGACGGGGCCATCCCAAGAGGAATGGGGTAGGTGGTAATGCCTAGAGAGAGGTTGTAATTCCTAACACTTGAGGAAGACACAGACTAGAGACCAACACTTGAGGTGGTAGTTAGTATAGTTATATTATGGGTGATTTTGAACGTTGATCGATGAGTATTGAAAATCGATATTGTGAGGTGTAAATATTTTTCGGGTAAGCGTAGAAAACCCGGTGTGATAGTGGAGATCTCCTCGAGGTGAGGAGCGGAGACGTAGGTCGTAGGGACCGAACTCCGTGAACATATCGTTTGTTTGTGATTGCATTGGCGCACTTTTACATTCGTGCTTATTATTCATATTGCCTTTGTCAATTGCTCTTTGTTTATATTGCCTACTATCTTGTTTATCATTTTTATGTTTATTTCACCCTTGTGTTAATTGTATATCCTTGCTCATATCTTGTTGAATATTAATCTTGCTAGGATATATTATTAATTAGTTTTAATTTAGCATAAATCGGACTAGATTAGGATAAACCCTATTCACCCCCTCTAAGGTTCTTTCCTAGTGGTATTAGAGTACTATCAATTAGTATCAAAGCACTTTCATCGTTGTGCGAGCGTGTAGTGCAAGTTATATATGGATATTTACGCATATTTTGGGTACAAGTCTATTGTTCAGGATAGACAAATAGTTTGTAATCGTTACGAGTAATGACTATTATAGTTCATTATAATTACGAATGGTTTGGTGGGGTTAGTTAGGTCCTGCAATGAGACCGCAGATGGACTATACTTTGAGTTCATTAGTCAGGACCGTAATGAGACCGCGGTGGACTTTACTCCTTTATGCGCAGAGGTTGATATACCTATTTATCAGCACGAGCGTGCGTAGAGGTCGTTGAACCTATTTATCGGTCCACATGGTTATTCACAAAGGTTGATATACTTATTTATCTGTCTGCATGGTTATGCGTAGAGGTTGATATACCTATTTATCGGTCCGCACGGGGGTACAATGAGTTGATATACCTATTTATCGATCTGCACGGGGGTGCGATGAGTTGAAGAATTCAAAAGAATGATGATTTGATAAATTTGATGATAACCTAAGTGTAGGTGATTATTGACATTCTCTTGGTATGATCTATTGTGAAGGTATTTCACAACTTAGTTACACGGGATAAAATATCGATATTTGTTTTGTCTACTAAGGGTAATATGAGGAGTTGAATGATATTCTCGAAGATGGTTGATGTGGAATTTCTCGTATTGCTTTCTTTTATTATTTCTTAGTTAGAATTTGTATTTAGAAATTTATGACTTGAGACACATGATATATACATGAGGGTTTCCTTGTTTTGATTATTTCACTCGACGTGCCACTCTTGTGTTATAAATTTCTAAACATAAATTCCATATAGTACAAGGTAAAATGATCTAGGTAGTTTATGCACTTATAGGTAGAGCCTACATCATACTTAGTAGCCCTTATCCTGGGGGCGGATGGAGATGATCTTGCTAGCACTCTGACGTTGTTGATTTCACCTCTTTTCAGGTAGCGAAGCAGAGTTTCGGAGAGCCGCAGGTTGACGAACTTTCAGCATAGTCGTCGTCAGTTATTTATAGTAGTTTCTACACCACAGATATTTAGTTTTGTTTTTAGTTGATTCTTAGACTTGAATTTTATTTTGAGAGCTAAGAGAGCTTATGTACTTTTCAGTTGACTCTTGTAGTTGAGATTTTTGGATCATTTGTATCAGATTGTGAGACATATTTTCTTTTATATCCATTGAGACTTAATTATCTGGAGATTTATCACTTTTTTCTACTTCCTGTCTTTATCTCTTTTATATTTGTTTGTACATGTACTGTCATATTTAATTCCACTAGAGAGATATTTCTATAATTGTGAAACATGTCGTTGCACAGTATTGGTGCAAGGCATGTTTGACATCCTTGGTTTCACCTTGGACTACAGCCTTGTGTTAACTTGGGGGCGTCATAGTTAGGTATCCTACACAAACATCCTCAGTTGGAGGTTGGAAGAATTTGTACCTTGACGTCGATATCTCCAACTAGTATACGAGGTTAAACTGTTCCCTACACTTCCAATTCAGTCAAACCTTCCTACAGTTAGGACAAAAGCCAAAATCTCCTCTCGATTCATTCCACGAATGAGAGGTCCACCAAATTGAACGATCAAACATTTAAATAGTTAGGATCATATCAAACTCCTACTTGGTCAAACCTACAGATAGTTAGGGCCAATACCAGACTCCCTCGCCAATCCTCATCAACAGGATGGCGGGTCCATAAAACTATCACGTTAACAATTATCTCTGATAGTCAACCTCGTAATTCTCATAAATGACGTTGTCTGCTCAGTCATCATACTCCTACGTCTCTGAACGATTTGATCTATTTCGTGCGTTCTAATATTCTTAGAAAAATCGATGGATAGTAAGTAGCCTACCATGCGATGTGCTATTATATCAATCAGTCGTGACACTCATACGTCCCTGAACAATTTGATTCCCTCTAACACCATCATTCCCGCAAATGACGTTGCTCATCAATAATGACCTACCACACGATGTGCCCTATCAACTAGCCATTCCCGAGTAACGACCTACCAAGCGATGGGTCATTATTCGGACCCTCGAGCAACCACTTATGCAAGCGGTCACTCATTTTGTAGGCCAAGTTGTTATATCTAACGACATGGCCTAACTTAATTATGACTTAGTTATTGTAATTAACCCAACCCAATGCCTCGAACGGCCAAGGGTAGAGAAGAAATTTTAGCGTTAAGTCTAAAAGAAACTTCTCGACAACTTATTATATTGAGTGGAATAGTATGGCTAGCCCGATTTAAATGGTAATCGGTAAAGGCAAATCAAATCTGTTGATAGCTGAGGGTTTGCTAAAAATCCTAAGTATTGGTCAACAAGAAGGGAAAATGCACGAGTTATTTGAAACACAATGATCGAACGACAATGGCATAATTTCATTCATAACAGCAGATTTTAATACAATACATTCGAACAAAGTTATGACAATATATTCAAATAAAGTCATGACAACTACGTTCGAACAAAGATAACAAAAATGTCTCAAAATCAACCTCGTCAGGCTTAGTCTAGCAAGCTGAAGGATGTGAGCTTGGCCTTAATAGCGGCTAGCTCTTTCGCCCGGTCCGCTCGGACCTGATCCTCTGCTTCCTTCTGGATCTTGGCTTCAGAAGATGCAGCAGCAGCAACTGTTTCCTCTTGATGCAATGCATGGAGAGCTTACATTTCTCTTTTAATAGCGTGGTGAACATTCATGCTCTCAAGCCGCAAGCCCTTCAAAGTTGACTCTTCCTCGACGAGTTGGACCTTCAGTCAAGAGATAGCGGAGATGGAAGCATCCATCACGGCCTACAACTGGTGTTGCTGCCTAAGAAAATCTGCGATGAGGGCCTCCTTCTCCGATATACACTTCTCTCGAGCTTCACGCTCACGCATCCTTTTAATCCGAGCTTCACCGATGAGTCGCACTACCTCATTAACCTCATCGGAGAAGACCAGGCTCTCCAAGCGTAGCATGGTTTCCTCTAGGCGAATGAGTTTCTGTTCGCAGTGCCTGGCCAGTTAATCATCACCCGCGTGCTGAATTGCCTTCAATCTATCTGCTATGAAGGCATCAAACTCCATGAAGGTCCCCCACCTGACACCAACAATGGAGATTGCTTGTTTCATAGCATCCTCCATCCATTGGATGAGACCCTACACAGATCAGGAATCCGGAGAAGTAGATTCCTGACCGAGGGTGTGATGCCCCTGGGTTCACACAAGGCTGCAGTCCAAGGTGAAACCAAGAATGTCAAACCTGCCATGCACCACACCGTGCAATAACATGTTTCACCATCACAATTTACATCATTCTAGTTGAATCAATAACAGGTGTAGGTACAAAAACAAGTGAAAGATAGTACATGAAGGGCTGATGAAATGATAGTGATCAAATAACTACCTCATCATCCAACAAATGGAAATACATGGTCAATGTCTGAATAAGTAAACTGGAGTAGTCAACAAGTCTCAAATACAAATATCTGACAAGAATAAATAAGGCACTCAGCCTTTACAAATTCTAGAATAATACCCTCAAATGTCTAACCACACTACAGTGGAGCCCAAAGAAAATAATACATAGCTAAAAAGTAAAGCTGAACACTAAAGTGGTCCGCTATCAACCTGCGACACTCCGTGCTCCTGGCTCGTGACCTGAAAGGGGGATGGACAACGAGCGTCAAAGCGCTAGCGAGTAACATCACAACCAACCCCAAGGGAAAAGGGCTCGTTGTTTATGAAAATACAGATAATATATAATAGATCTAAAATCATTGATCTTACAAAAGAGGGTTTTAGTATTTAGAAATTTACAACACGAGAATAGGTACGTCGAGCGAAATAATCCAAATAAGGAAACCCTCATGTATATACCTTATATCTCAAATTTATAAACTCCTAAATACCAAACCTAAGATTCTAGTACAGTAACAATGATAGAAAAATACAACAAACGCCAGAATATAATTACAGTGATGTGACATAGCCCACATGAACATCATGTTATTACTTACATGAATATCATGTCAAAATCTACATAAGTGTTATACCAAAATCTACATAGTTATCATGTCGTGAACTGCGGTATAATAGGCACATGCAGGGTTAAGAACTATGTCCGATATAAGAAATAACTAGTTTTAGTTTCCAAACTCAGGGAATAAGTGACAAATTGTCCAACACGAGGACTGAGAGGGATTATAGTCCAATACGAGGACTTCTATGGATTATAGTCCAACACGAGGACTGAAGAAATAGTAAAAAAGATCACTACGATACATGTAGTGAAATCTACTTATCAATTTCACAACCAAATCAGTATATAAGTCCCAAATTTATACCCTCAGGTCATCTATCATGCACGGACACATAGTGGGACTAATAACCAAGGTCAGGTAATCCAGGCAAACCCTCGAACATGAGTAAAATACTCAAATACACAAAAACTGGAAATTTGCAACAGAGGGCTCGGCGGTCGACCGCACCGGTCGACCGCACTCTGATACGCGGCTGGCGGTCGGCCACTGCGGCTTCGCGGTCGACCAACCAGACGTCGCGGTCGACCGGAATGCACCTCGGTCGACCGAACAGATGTCGCGGTCGACCGACAGAACATCACGGTCGACCGCGGCCCCAAAACGAGCTCAGCGGTCGACCGATCCGGTCGACCGCCAAGCGAACAGAAACCCAAATCTAGGTTTCTGTCAGCTCGAAACCTGAAACAAAAGTTGTTAGACAAAACCCAGATTTATATAAATGTCATAAATCAGTAAAAATCGCAAATATAAACCTTTAAAACTTTGCCATCAAGATCCCATAAATGTATAGACATGATTTACTCTTCGTTAACAATAAAAACAGGGTTTTTACTCCTTTCCTAGGTATTTTCAGATCTAGATCTGTTAACAGAAAACATGGGTGAGTTTTTAAAACAGATAAAATCCCAAATCCATATTCTATGCCACAATAATCTATTAACTATTCAAAAATACGAATTTGGCTCCATAAAAACCAATAAAAACTCAGCTCTTGACATGAAAACGAAAAGGGGTGGGGGTTGGGCGAGAAATTACTCGCCTTGGGTGTTGACGAAAGCCCTAGATCTGCAGGAGGTTGATTCTCTACGCTGAAAATCCAAAATCCCGCTGAAAAATCCTCCAGATCTCCTCCTAAGCACCAAATCCAGCTAGGGTTTGAGATTTGAGAGATGGGGGCTAGGGTTTTGAGCCTGAGGTGAAAAGGGGCTCTCCTGGGTTGAGTTGGTATATATACTAACTCCCCAACCCGACCCGAAACCCAAAAGACCCGAAACAAAACCGCAAATAAAACAAAACCTGGAAGCTCTCTGACCGCTATGCGGTCGACCGCGTCGGTCGACCGCGCAGCACTAAAATGCCTGCTGCTGGGCATTTCACACGCTGGCCATAACACTCGATTTTTCTCACTTATAAACACTTGTTGGGTTCTCAAACACAGATAAAAACATTCATCTGATATATATGCATATATTTATGATTATTCATCATAAGGGAATTATTTACTATCAATAATTCATATATATTTATTATAGAAATTTTCGGGGTTTTACAGAGGGTAATCATAGCTATAGGATAAATCTGGGGGAGTGGCCTTTCGTCATCAACAGATGGCCTTCATCCACCCCCCATGTTAGCTGGGTCCGGGAAACCAGGCTTAGTTTGGGGCTATGAGGGGAATTGCGAAGCAGGTGTTAAAGTGGGCAGTTCTTCTTCATCATCCGAGATCAGGATATACTCGGATTGGGTAGGCTCAAATCTCACTGGTCTCCTCTTGACAGTGTTTGCCTCATATCGGTCTGCCTCCTTGGTGGTAAGGGGTCTTTTTCCGGATGACCTCAATAGGCGAGGCCTAACTGCAAGACACAACAAAAAGGAGTTAGAACTTTTGACTCGAAAGATCGAGAGTCTCCAGTCTTGAAGATAGGTGGCTTGTGAAATGCAGGCAATCTCCATCATGCAAGCGAGTTGTCAAAGCCCGCCTATCAAACAAAGCTTGCCTGACAAAGCCAGAGGCTCATCCACATGAGTCGAGCTCACCTAGTTAAGCAGAGCTTGCCTAACAAAGGAAAAAATTCAACTGATGAAGATCAGAGCCCGCTCAACAAAGCAAGACTCGGTTGGTGAAAGTAGAGTTTGCCTAACAGGCAATCTCACCAGAATAGTAGAGCCTCGCCTAAAATAGACAAAGCTCGCTAGAAGATAAACAAGAGTCTGTTCGTCTTCTTCATGATCACTCCCATGGACTTACTGTGGTGTGTTTGAGCCACGCCAGGGGTGGCAGCAGCAATGTTAACGGTGACAGAGGAGGAGGAAGAAAATTCCTTCTTCCCTATGGAAGCAAGCAATTTAGACCTCGAGGCCATTGCAAAAGCAAGACGGAGGAGAGAGAAGTTCTTTGAAGGCTTGAGAATTTCAAATGGAACAGTAGTCTCCCGATGGGGGAGACGAAGGCATTTTATATAGGAGAGATTTCAACAGCCGAGATCTTCTATCCCAGCTCAGTTGAAGCGACCAGCTCAGATTGTTTACAACAGTACGATTCGGCAGTTCGGATCGAACAGCCACGAGAGTGGCAGGACATTCAGAATTTCAAAATGAACGGTAAAGATTTGGTGGTTCGAGCCACGATCTCTCTTGAATCAATGGTTGAGATCAAGAACGCCACCAATTCAACGGCTTGGATTGAGCGCGTGAAGACGAGGCGTCTCCTTAGCTGGCGAGTGAAAGAAACTGCTCGTAGACACGTGGCTCGTCCGCCATTAACTTGGGCCTCGCCTGCAGTGATCCAGCTCGCCTGCAAGCATGAAGCTCGCCCGACGACATTTAAAGCTCGCCCGCACATTTGGAGCTCGCTTGCCAGTGGCTTGAGCTTGCCTAAAGACTCGAGCTCGCTTGAAGGCTCGAGCTCGCCTACACTTCAACGAGCCTACCTGAAGAGCTCAACTCAACCAAGGGGCTCAAATTCGCCCAAACGAATGAACGGTGATCTTCTTTATTCAAAGTGTTTCAGACAACATACAACCTGATTTAGGTCTGAAAACTTTAAAGTGGGTCTTGTAGGCAATAAAAATTGCCTTTACACAAGAGAGCTCAACCCTCGCCTATTTGAGTTCGCCTGCGTGCTCAAAGCAAGCAAAGCTCGCCTGCATTCAAGAGGTCAAGCAAAAGCTCGCCTGTTTGCTTGACTTGCCAGCACAAGTCAAGTTCGTCTGAGGCCAAGCCATGCACGTCTGTTTGTTTGGCTCGCCTACATGAGCCAAACCTCGCATGTTTGTTTGGCTTGCCTGCACATGCCAAACCTCGCCAACCTCGTGAATAAAACTCTAAGATAATAACTCATCTAACTGGGTCTGTAGCTCCCTCATCTCCGCAGGTGCCATATGATAGGGTGCTCGGGATATTAGTACCATACCTAACTGTAACTCAATGCAAAAACTCGACCTCTCTCACTAGAAGTAAACCCGATACGTCCTAAAAGACATCCTAGTACTCTGAGACCACTCACGTCTCACTCAAATCGACACCACGATCCCACAGCATCACCTTCTCGATGTACGTCAGAAATGACTCTACAAACTGGTTACCCTGTGAGGTCGCTACTATTAACTCAAACCCATAGGATGCTCGCAAGCTGACTATTTTAGCAAAATAGTCCATACTAACAAAAAACATGATAGGATGATAGTCAATCCATACCGAGAATGACGTCGAACACCGACATCTGCAAAATGATTAGATCTATGATAAATTCGGACTCATCTAGACTGATGGCACATCTCCTATGGACACTCCCTAATAGGGACACCTCCCCCTAAAGGAGTAGAAACAGATAACGGTACATCTAAAGGATGTATAACTAGCTGAAACATATCCACGAATGTACGAGAGATAAAGAATGAGAAGCTTCTGAATTGAACAAGATCCGAGCTGGAAAAGAATAATCACTAAGAAAGCTCCGTTCGTACCATGATCACGCGGTACGATTGCATAACTCTACCGGTGGTTGGTGACTGCTATGTTACTGGCGGTAGAATTTATAGGACTATCTATCCCTTAGGAATTTCCTAGATAGTGCGAATCTGGCATGCTGGTCCCTCTATCCTCGGAATGGTAGGTAGTACCTCGATATTCTACTATTGGTCGTAACCGTGGCCCTGCGACTATTGACCCTGACCACTAATCTGCTAGTGGTGATAAAAAAAATCCTTCCCTATTGTTGGGTTTCTCACAGTCTTACAAAAGGTTTATTGTCCTTGCTCTAGTCTCTAGACAATCTTACTTTCAAAATTAACTCTTAGTACGTCTCTCTGCCCCAATCAGGTTAGGTCTAGCTGCTTCCCGAAATAGTAGATGAAATCCTTCTATGAAATTATCATTCGCTGCTCCGGTATAACTAGAATAGGCGCTATCCTCCAGCGTCATCCTTTAAGCTGAATATAACTAATCTTCGCCTATGTACTGAGTCAACATTAAGTAAATCTAAAAGTACTTCCCACATATTTCCTCCATTTATAGGTTATAACTGATTCCGATGTACCCTAAAATTATTATGCTCCCAACTTCTAATATCTTCCTCAATCTTACCGAGCTAAGCTTCCTATTCCGCGACTCTATTAATAGCTGGATGTGGCGATGGTGAGACCTTCGGCATTACCTCTTCAATAGGTACGGCTGGTACAACTGGTGGTGGGACTTCAGAGAGAAAAATTTGGCTGGTTACTCACTCCTCGAGTTTTGTTAGTCTTTGCTTTTGTAATCGGTGTTACTAAGTCGATCAGATACTTTGGAGCCTACTGCGACTCGGGCTCTACTTGCCCAGCTCTCCGGGTACAAGCTTTACCTCGACCACGTCCTCGTTCCAATGTTTATAATACCAAGAGGAGAGCTTATTTGACACAGTAAGTGAGATTCCAATCATAAATAACATAACATATACCAATAGGAAAAATCGTATCACTTATCATTCATGTATTTACTTTTTAATTAAAGTAAGGTAGTTGTCACCAAAAAAAATTTTGTAAATTTTCAAATATATGTATATAACATCCTCAATCATTCTAGGAATTCCTAGCAGACTCTATACATGATTCCTAGGAAACTCTATACTAACTCCACAACTCGACACAGGAATGATCCTAGGATGCTGGAACTAGAGCTCTGATACTAACTGTGACGCCCCTGGGTTCACACAAGGCTACAGTCCAAGGTAAAACCAGAGATGTCAAACCTACCATACACCCACACTATGCATAAATATGTTTCACCAATCACAGTAATATCCTCTAGTAGAACCAAATAGAAGTGCAGGTACAAACAGGAAAAATAAAGGCAATAAATGTAATAGACATGATATAGAAGATATATCTCATAAATGAAAAGAATCATGTCTTAACTATAATACATCGGATATCTGAATAATAAAAATGTCTCAACATGAATCAACTAAAAATCATACTAAGGCACACTGCCTTTACAATATGAATATGAAACTCTAATGTCTGGATAAAACTCAAAACTACAGTGGAGTCTCTACGAGTAAAAATACGCGACAGCGACTATGCCAGAACTCCGTCACCCTACAGCTCTCCGAAACTCCGAACTACCTAAAAAGTAATTTAAAAGAAAAAGAACAACAACAAGAGTATCAGAGCGCTACAGCAAGATTACCTCCATCTGCCCCCAGGGGAAGGGCTACTAGATGAAGTGAAGGTTATATCTATTATGCATAGTCTACCTAGATTCATTTTTCCCGTATCTAAGTAGGATTAACATTTAGAAACCTACAACACGAGACGTAGTACGTCGAGCGAAATAATCCAAACAAGGAAACCCTCATGTATATACTATAAGTCTCAAATTGTAGATATCTAAACATTAATACCGAACTAAGAAAGACAATCTAATGAAACCAATAATTAGAAATCCATAACACAAGACTGGTACGTCGAGCGACATAATCCAAGCAAGGAAACCCTCATATATATACCATATGTCTTAAATTATAAATCTCTAATCATTGATCCCAACTAAGAAGTAAAGAAGATAGTAAAAGAAATAAGATATCAATACATCGTATTTATAATATCTTCCGCTATCACTGGAGAGATAGAATAAAATACCAACACATAATTTTATATACTTTCAAAAATAATGTATCACAGTTATATAGTTCAATGATAAGTCATATTCATAATCGGTATCTGTCATACTTAGGCTATCAAGTAATTGTCTCAGTGCAACGGACTACCCTGTAGGTGTTCTGAGCTATGTACACGGCTCATTAGTCTCATCGCGATCTCAGTGCGTAACATGAGTGCGGGACGGACTACCAAATAGGCATCCTAGAAATACGGCTCACAAGCCTCATCACATCCTAGTGCGGGATGGATGGCTAGATCAAACCTCCTAAAATCCGACTCAATGGCCTGTACATATGGAATATCGACGTACTATCTCATGTAATACTAAACTGAGCTCATCAAGGATATCCACCTCATATAATTTTTCTATATCTGGTATGTTGATGCACTATCCCATATAGTACTGATCTGTGCTCATCAACAACATTCACCTCATGTATAAACCATGTATATCTGGTATGTTGACGCACTATTCCATATAGTATTGAGCTGTGCTCATCAACGATATCCAACATGTATATGAATGATATCTAATTCAAATATGATCAAATCAAAATTTATCATAATCCCCTTGGAATTTTCAAATGTGTAACATAACATATTCATGACTATACGTGTAACATCAAGCGGCTCAAAACTCTGCGAACGCACATCAAAACGGTGCAACACAGCTCCACAAAACGAGCAGGAAAAATAAGCGGGACATCTGTTAGTAAAACAAGCATATCTTTCTCTGGGAAAACTATTTTTACAAATGGTTTTCTGTTTTAAAAACTATATTCACACATCTTTCAAATGACATAATTTTGGTTTAGTTTGGAGTTTATTTGTTATCCTAAATCTCCAGTTAAATATTTTATATATGCAGTCGTTTTTCTGTAGGATATATTATCAGTAAACATAACATATATTTCTCTATACAAAGTCTTTTTAAGAATAATTTTCTATTTTAGAAACTAGATACGTATAGCTTTCATTTAAAACTAGTTTGGTTAAATTTGGAGTTTCTTTGCTATCTTAAACTCTCAATTAAACATTATACAAGTGATACAGTTTTTTACAGAAAAACATATATATAGTACATCACTTAAATTTCTCATATATGAATAAAATTATGAAAAACCCAAATGATCATGATCATAATACTATCATAAATAGTAAGAAAATATTATTCATCTAGCATTTGTTTTAAGGTTTACTATCAAAAATCTGACTTTTAACACCTCAGGTTAAGATTAAAGCATGAAAACACATATTCAACATCATATTAATCATCTACACTAGTTATTTAACTATGGTGATAGGTTTGGATGAAGATAATCTTGCCTTAATCTCATGTGCAAGACTCTAAAATAAATAGCAAGCAATCCATGAGCACAAACCACTCGTTCTCCCTCGTCACACGTCGATGATCTCGCCCTTGTGTCGGTATTTTGCTTCACAATGCTCTCCAAACTCATAAGAATAAAATCTAGGATTTTTGAGGGGAGAAGGTGGCTGCTAGGGTTCATAGATATGATAAAAGAAGGGAATTTTCCTTAAAAAAATATAGGTATTTATAGAGACAAACCCGAAACAAACATGTTTGACCCGAACCAGGAAACCTAATCTGACTAGGAAAACAATCTTCGGTATTTTGGCCATAACTTTCACGTCTGACTTAGGAATGATGTGATATAAGATTTGTTAGAAAGATCTTGAAGATACCTACAACTTTGTTATTTAAAGTTTTCCCAGATTCTAACCTTTTCAGTGTATAAAATACATATACTTTTAACTAGTTATTTTTCCCAAATTCAGGCCCGTGCACGTGTGCATCATATCACTTCTATATTCACATATATACATTGAATTAATCGCAAATAAATTCTTAGTATACTAAAACATTAATAAATATTATTTTTTTCATAATACAATACATTTATTATTTATTATAAAATATTCAAATTTTTGGGGTTTTACACATCACCCCTATAGTGATCACATCCCATAGCCATAGGGGGAGTATGCTACTCCTTACTCCTATTAGTGGTCACATCCCATAAATCAAGGGATTGATCATGCCTTCCTTTGCCTATTTATAGTATCCCTTTGCTAACGTGAAAGGGGTTTAGCTAATATTTTGGTTGAGAAGCTTGGCATTTTTAAGACTCTTCAACCAGAGGCTAGATCATTTGGAGACTTTCTCTTAAGGCTCTTAGCTTCTTCTTTTTGGAAACTAGCTAATTGGCTCCCTCAAGGCTCTTCAAACAGAGATGTTAGTGGCTTTCTTGGTAGAACCTTCCTAGCTCTTTGCTTGGATTGTTGAAGTAGACTTAATCTGAACTCTCAAATTTGGGACTCATTAGCTCTCTGCAAACTCTTGCATTGTACCCCTCTCTAAGCTTTTAACCTTGATACTCATCAATCTCGAATATAATCAAACTCAATCACACAAGAGCTTCTATTGCAGACTGAAGCTCAATCACAATTTCTATCGGATCATCCAATGAAAGCAAACTGTACGTAAGCATTCGAGGGAGGCAAACTATCGCTACCGAAGAACCCACGTTAAACAAGAAGAATATTCTCTTCTCTTCTGTTGTAATTTTTATTTTTTGATTTGTAATAAGTCATTCTTATTAATACAAATCTCTCTCCTTTTCAGAAGGAATCAACTTTTACTACCCCAACAATAACCCTCCATACTTTAAGCGCAAAGACCACCGTCGCAAACTCCAAGTAATGAGTGGGATAATTCTGCTCATGAGTCTTCAACTATCGTGAGATGTATGTAAGCAACTACTTTCTGAGTCTGCATCAAAACGCCCCTAGTCTCAACAATGACGCATCCGTGTAGACAACAAAGATCTTGTTACTACTTGGAATGATCAACAGTGGTGCGGTAGTCAACTTCGGCTTCAAAATCTCAAAAAGGTTTTTTGACACTGGACCCCAGACAAACTGAACACCTATAAAACCCTGTAAATATTTTTGAAAAATACTAGTGTAAATAGTATTAAATGAGTTATATTATGACAAATATCATATCATTTAATGTGAATGAGCATGATAGTAATTCATTTGAGACCAATTAAGAGTATATATGTATTATACACCGACGCAATTCGAATCTGGAATAACAAGTAATTAAGAATATATGTGCATTACAAACTGATGCAATTCGAATTCAGAAAACTCAAAAGACAAAAGTTGTAGGTATCTTTAATATCTTTCCAACTCATCTTAAATCACTTCATTCTGAGGTCGGAAGAAAGAGTTACAGCTAAAATATCGAAGACTATTTTCCCGGTCTGACTGGGTTTTCTGTTTC
>BQKN01061163.1:169639-187975 GCA_022839385.1 Asparagus kiusianus | reverse complement strand
AAAAAGTTCCAACAACCATTCCTTCAGTCGGTTTGGTCATTTGGACCTGAAGAGGAAGAATTTTATATTCTATCTTCAGCAGAAAAGGAGACTTGGGGTGGGATCTCCACCCCCAGAACCCGAATGATGAAACTAGAAGTGGGATCTCCACTCCGAGAATCGGAGAGTTCAAACGACCGTGCCTTCAGTCGGCTTGGACCTTTGAACCTGAAGAGGAAGAATTTTATATTCTATCTTCAGCAGGAAAGGAAACTCGGGGTGGGATATTCACCCCTAGAATCCGAAGGATGAAACTAGAAGTGGGATTTCCACTCCGAGAATCAAAAAGACTCGGATAACCCTAACTGTCGTAAGGTTTGGTTACTCGATTTGAAAGTGGACCTCTCGTTCATTGGAGGAATCGAGAGGGGATTTTGGTTGTGGCCCTAACTGTCATAAGGTTTGACCAAATGGAAGATTTGAGACGATCCTAACCGTAGGAAGGTTTGGACGCTCGATTTGTGGGCCTCTCGTTCATTGAAGGAATCGAGAGAGGAATTTGGCTTTGGTCCTAACTGTCATAAGGTTTGACCAAGTGGAAATTGTGTGGTGGAGACTATGAGTAGTCAAACACCACTGAAAGTTTTGTGAGAGAAAATCGATCCAATGAAGTGATCGGATTTCATCTCAGCAAAAGAGTGCTCGCGAGAGTTAGATTCTGATAATCAAGAATATTCGGAACTCGAACATGGATTTCTTGTTCATCAGCGACCGGGTTATCCCTAAGAATACCCCGATGTGGTATTCTTCCGGGAACTTCCCGGTACCTCAATTCTTCTGAGGATACTAAGGATAGTATCTCTTCAGAAATTTGCCATTTATTGGCATCATAAGCCGGTCATCATCTTTGGTGACTAGGCGATATGCACCGTTCGAGTAAACTGTTTCTACTACAAATGGTCTTTCCGCTTTAGGTTCAAACTTATTGAAAATCATCAGGAGACTGGTTCAATAAGTAGTATCTGTATCGGGTTATCCTTAAGAATATCACGTATAATACTCTCCAGGAACTTCCCGTTAGATACAGAGGAATAGTTTATACTCATATTCCCGTTGGAGTCTTGAAAGAAGCAGTTTATACTCATATACTTTTTTCGGAGTGTGGCGATTGTTCTCATTCGGTTTGTTCTGCGATCGAGACGCCGGCTTCAACTAAGGCCTGTATCGTATTCTTGAGAGCGATACAAGCCTCGGTGGGATGAAGGACCCTCCTGTGGTACTCACAATATCTCGGGTTTGAAATCTGGTTAGCTTCCTCCTGATCTTTGATAGGTGGGAGCTTGATTTTGTCATTTTTTAGAAGATATTCGAGGATATCTGGAACATCATCGTCCTTGAAGGAGTATCGTTGTATCTGAAGCGACCGTTGTGGCACTCGCTCCCGTAGTAGTCGCCGCCATGATTGATTAAAATCAACCAACCTGGGCCCGAACTCCGTTTGACTTCCCTCAGCTTTCTTTCTTTTGGGATAACGCCTGACGGGGGGGTGACAGGTTCGACCTCCCTCTGGTTCTCTTCACTTCTCACCAGATGATGTTGAGAAGAAGGAATTGAGCCACCCCCAGCGTCATCGAGAGGCGAGGTCACACTACCCCCAGTGTTACCGAGGGGCGAGGTCACACCACCCCCAGTGTTACCGAGGGGCGAGGTCATACCACCCCCAGTGTTACCGAGGGGCGAGGTTATACCACCCCCAGTGTTACCGAGGGGTGAATCAGTCTTGATGACCATATCTAGATTCGGACCGTTGTCACTTGTCCTATTTGGAATAGGCGTGATTGGCATAGTGTAACAACTAGACTCCAATTGACGTTCTTGAACCTGCAACTCTTTTATTTGTTGCATGGCCGCCTCCATCTTAGCGTCGAATTCTTCTTTCTGCTTGATTAGCGCTTCTTGAACAATTTGAGTGAGTTGGTCAGGAGTGATGGTGAACGCCTCTCTCGTGCCTTTTGAAAGCTGTGATAACTCTTGTAGAGTTACTTTCACTGGGATGTTAGCCAACTGGGTCATAACATCGAAGTGGTATGAAGTATCTGAATTTCCCGGTTTATCTCTTCCAATCTGTTGATTGACTCGAGACTGCATCGGGTTTTGAACATCTTGGCGCAGGGGTTCCTGTTGGGTCCTCTCAACAGATGTGGGGATAGTTGTAATCGTTCCCGCCCCAGCCAGTCGACCGTACTCATTCCCGTCTCCGGTGGCGAGGACTGGTTCCTTTTGGTGGATGGTCAGCGTTGCGACTTGTTGGTCGTGCGTCTCCCTCACTTGTTGCACGGCCATTTCCGTTTCAAACCTGGGACCTTCTTTTCGCTTAGCCAGGGCCTCCTCAAGCAGCTTATTTACCTGTTTGGCCCTAATCACGAGCGATTCATAAGGTTGCTCCATGTCATCAGACGCTACTGCCGAGCAAGAGTCTGAATCAGTATCCGTCTCCTCTTCTTCTAAAGAAAGCTTCTTTGGCACCCTCCGGTAATCCTTCCGGCTAATGGCTCCCGATCGTAACCGCGTCATGTATGGGGATGCCCTGGCAGGTTGATCCGGGCTGGAGTATTGGGATGATCCTTCTTTGAATTTCTTCGTGTCCTGCACATACCTTTTTCGGGGTTTTTCCACACCCCCAGCTCTATAGTACAGCTCGTCAGTTTGGTAACTGGAGCAACCTATAGAGCGTTGGCAGGTGTTCCCCGGTTTGTCTCCCCCAATCGGATGATTGAATCGAGACTGTCTCGGGTTCTGAGCTTCTTGACGTACAGGCTCTTTTCCCTTTTCCTTCTGTGGGATCTTCTCCGTAGCCACCGCAGGTGTTGGGGGAATTGCTGAAATCCCCAGTTCTGCCAGCGTCTTGGAAGGTGGGGTTTTGGTACCCAACTGCTCGGTAGCATCCGGATACTTGAAATGATACTCGTTCCCGCTTCGGGTTGCAAAAGCTTCTTGCTCATCTTCAGAGAAGGGGAAGGTCGGAATTTTGTCGTCATCCACCCCTGGTATAGCAGAGGCCCCGTAACAGGATTTGCCCTTCCTCTTCGATTTCTTCTTGCTCTTTGTGGAAGAGGTCGTGGCCCATTGTTCATCTGTGATCAAGTCCGGATGAACCCACAGGATCTCGCCATTTGGGGCTGTGTGTGGCACAAGCCCTTTCTGACGCTGTTGGTGTGGATCATCATTCACTGTCTTCACTGCCGCATTGATCACCGGCTCGTGTTGGAACCAGCTGGAGGGAACCGACCCGAAGCTGATGGATACTGCATTCGCACCCACATTCTTCTCCTTGGGTTGCTTCATGGTGATGACCCCAACATCGATTAGGGCCTGAATTTTATCTTTGAGAGCGTAGCATACCTTGGTAGGATGGTGCACCGCTCGGTGGAATGCGCAGTATTTCGGATCGTTGATCCTCTTGGCATCTTCTTGATCCTGAATCGGTGGCAACTTGATTTTGTTGTTCTCGATGAGGTATTTGAAAATACCGGGGACTTCATCTTCCCTGAATGAGTAGACCTTCGGGAACCTCGGCTCCGCGGCCTTCTGCTTCTGGGGCTGTTGTTGCCATCTGGATTGTTGAGGTGCCCTCTGCTGCTGTTGTTGCGGCTGTGCTTGCACCTCAAATATTTGGTTTGCATCCACAGCGTTTGCATGCGCCTTCCCTTTACCCTTGGGGGTAAAATTTGGTTGCGGGGCATTATTGGGTATTTGCCCTCTCTCCGCCTTCTTCCTCTTGAGGAATCGTTCAGCCCGCTCTCCCCTCATCTTCAAATCCTTCCAGGTTTTAGACGGCGCCATTCCCATGGCTTCCAGGATGTCGAGCGTCAAGTTGTTGTGACAGGTTTCGAGGATGAAGTCCTCGCTGACCGGATCCCTGCAATTCATAGCTTTGTTCCGGAATCTTTTCACGAAGTTTTCAATTATCTCGCCGTTCTTTTGTTTTTCGTCGAACAGCGTGCCGATTGAAACCTCGGTGTCATCATCAAAGAAATTTGTTAAAAACATGTCCTCCATGTCATCCCAGCCGTTGATGCTCCCAGGCTTGAGACGGCGGTACCAATCGAAGGCAGCTCCGCGAAGAGTGCCGACGAATGACCGCACCATGAGGGGCTCATTTCCGGAAATGATTCCTAAATGAGACTTGAAGTAGATTAAATGCTGGGTAGGGGAACCCTTCCCATCAAACGGCGTAAAGTTAATCAGATTAAACTTTGCCGGATATGGGATCGATTCCCACTCCCTTGGATAGGGGCAGGGTATACCAGACCTTTTTACCTCTTGAGCACTCATCAACGCATTGATTTTGCTTTCCAGGTCTTTCATCTTCCTGTCCTCACTCGTCTCGGTCTTCGAGTGGCTTCGAGGTGAGGTGACATGGTCCTCTTTTGCATTATCTTCTGCAGGACCACCCCCAGTGTTGGTGTTGACAGGAGGGACGTTGACATTATCCCCTTCCCGTTCATGCTCCTCTGGATTGCGTTGGCTCGGTTCTCCTTGGTGAACCGTCATCGCCGCGATCTGTTGGTCGTGCATCTCCCTCATTCGCTGCATGGCCATCTCCATTTCAAATTTGAAGCTCTCCTTCTGCTTGGCCAGGGCTTCTTCAAGTATCTTCGACACTTGTTCGGCGCTGATCATGAGCGATTCATAAGGTTGGCCCGCACTTGAAGTTGTGTCGTCGGATGCGACGGCGGAGCAGGTATCAGAATCAGCATCTGATTCTTCTTCTTCTAGGGAAAGTCCCTTATGTACTCTTGGGTAATTCTTTCATTTGATGGTTCCCGACCGTAACCATGTCATGCATCGGGAAGCCTCGGCAAGCTGATCCAAGTTGAGACGTGGCGTTGATCCCCCTCTGCCGGTCATGTTGACTGATACTTTCGAGTATTCATCCTCTCGGTGGAGCGATTTCTTCTTGTGGAAATGCTTCGGCTTGGAGAGTCTCTCGAACACCGAGATTCTTGTTGGGGTTGGAGCGCAGCAACACTCGGACAGCACTGCCTTGATAATGTTGGCACACGGGCAGTGGGACTCCATATCCTGCATGTATCTCTTTCGAGATTTTTCTACACCCCCGGCCCTGTAGTACAGCTCATCAGCTTGATGGCTGGAGCAACCTACAGAGTGTTGGTAGGTGTCCCTCAGTATAACACGCTCATCCTCAGACGAGTGTGTTTCCCTTTGGGAATGCAAAACATGGTTAGATTTTTCAAGAGTGGCCCGTTCAATTTTACGCTTTTGGGAGCGTAGAAATCGAACGGGCTCTTTTAGTTCGACTCGCAACTCAGTGCGGTCGGTGATAGGGGCTTTCCCTTTTTCATCTTTCTTGAGGGGATTGATTCGACCCCCGGTCTGGTTTTTAACTTGGGGACCTTTCAATGGTCCCAGCTGTTCTTTGACGGGTATTCTTCCTCGGTTCTCCGGTAAGGGACCGAGGTGACTCGCCAAAGGAACCTGGGATCTTGAATGATCCCCTTTTTTACCTGGCCCTGTTGCGGGTGCCGGTACAGGAGGAGTATGCTCTGATTTGGTTGAACTCTGGGCGATAATCCTGCCCTTCTTTGCTGGAAGTGTTGGTGTCGATTTAGGAACCCACACCAGTTTGCTTGTAGACGGTGTTTTGACCACCGTTTCTCGCTGCATCTCCTCTGCCTTCTTCAGGAGAAGCCGGGCGTGTGCAAGTAGAGCGCGGCGCTTCTTGATTCGCTCCTCGAGCGTGGAGCGGTTCCTTTTGACTCGGATCCACTCATTCGCTCCTGATTTGGAGGGGAAGTTGATTACCTGCCGCTGCTCTTGTCGCTGCCTCGACTTCAAGTCTTCTGCATAGCGCACTCCATCCTTTGACTCCTTGGCCTTGGCGAGCTGTTGAGCGAGACGTTGACGACGCCTTTGGAGCGCTCTTTTTGATGGAGTTGGAGCAGCATCACCTATCACCTTTGGTGCTGTTGGATCTACGTTCTTGACCACACTGATCGACGCAAGGCCGTTGTGTGGTACAAGTGTAGCAACAGCGACGGCGGGGTCTTGAATTGAAGAGTTGGAGATCCCGCAAGCCCTTTTTGGAGATGAGTTCTTCCTACGCCGGTGCGGAGAGGCAGATCTGGAGGAGGAGGAGGAGAGGTACTCTTCATACTTCTGCTGATCGAACTCGTATTCGATCTCTTCATTCACCCGGATCTTGAAGGCCGGTTGCGTCACTCCGATCTCGGCAGCGTGATCGGTGGCTCCCACTGTGGTCGCCAGCTTGTTTTCGTCAAAAGTTGATGTTTTCATTGCTCTTTTTGAGATCTGTTACAACTTCAATCGTTACAACAGTATAAAATGAAAACAAAGGGGTACAACTTAAACGAAAATAAACACGAGAGCCCGGTTTGGTACGGTCTCGCTTGCGTGGGTTGTTGGCCTGTGATGGGGATGTTAATATCCATGGACCGCCGACTCTTCAAGATCTGTTCCGGTAAAATCCGACAGAGTTTCGTCTATCCGCGTGGGATTCAGAAACAGAACTTCGTCGATCCGCGTGAGATCTCAGAAGTATAAAGCTTATGTCTCGGTTAAACGAGGCACTAGCTCTTCTTAGTGGTCACCGCTAATGGGCAACACTAAGGATGAGAGAGGTGAATGAAGGGGGACTGGTGCAGAATCTCACTCCTCGATCCGGCAGGGCTTCGCTACTCTTCTCAGAAATTTCAGATCTCGAGGTTAAACCCAAGACCAGAAATTCCTCTCCAAAAATCCGAGCCAAGAGAATGGAGGCCTAGAGGGCCTATTTATAGGAAACAAGGAGGGGGGGTGAAAATGAAGAGGACACCCCATGGGGTGTCTCAAGAAATCCGAGACACCCCTTGGGTGTCTCGGAATTTCCGAGACACCCCTGGGGTGTCTTGGATTTTCCGAGACACCCTTGGGGTGTCTCGGATTTTTTGAGACACCCCCGGGGTGTTTTATGTCATTTGAGACGCTACCGGGTATTCCGCCGTTGTCCCGCCGTTGACCTTTCGTCCGAGCTCGGATTTGAGTGATTTCGGATGCGTTGGAATCGTGACGGCGAGCTCTGTAGGCCCCGATGGTTGGATTATTCGTGGGGTGATCGGGGCATGGCGGGCGTTGGCCCAATTGCGATGGTCGCGGGGTTTTTCGGTCAATCCGTATCCCCGTAGTTCTGAGATTCTGTCGGCTCACGTGGTTCGTCGGTTCGCTTCAGGCGCTCACCGACGTCATTTTAACTCTTGTGAACCGGGTAGTGACGTTCAATCGTTGCTCGTTAACACTGAGCTGTGTGCGGGGACCTATCGGCAATTTTTGATGCCTACACAAATCAAGGTCATAATAAAGTCCGATATATTGTATGAATAATAAGAATGAGATAAGTATAACATAAAGAGAGTGAACACATAATTGAAAGAGATTGCTTAAGCATGTATATTGTAAATAAGTAATTAATACGTATCAAATTATAATAACACAACATCTAGACATAAGCAAAAATATAAATATAAGTGAACATAGTTTAATAGCAAGAAGTTAACAGCAAATATACAATTAAAAAAATACAATATTAACATGATATTATTGATAGTATCCTAAGATGACACATCACAACGTTAAAACATAATCAATAACACATAATTGGTAAAATACAACAAATATAACAAATATATGAAATATAAATACATAATTCAACCACTTGTCAATCACTAGAATATATGGTAAATCGTATCAACTCAACGTTATAAATAATAAAGAAGATAAACGATAAAAATATCAACAAAATATAAATCAATCATCCGCAAGCAGGTGATAAACATGATAAAACACCAAAACACAAATATACAATACGAATATGAGATGAATCATATACAAGCAAAAGAAACACTTGAAGATTACACAAGCAAAACACATAGCAAAGAATCAACGTATATGTAGTTTAGATAAACATATTGTACAACATAAGAGATAGAAAGATAATAATAAAAATATCAAATTATGATAGAAATATCATACGATCAGTTAGTAGAATAAATATCCAAGATATACAAAGTATAGTTACAAACATAACACATGAATGCAATCAGCGAATTGCATTCAATTAAATAAGACATATAAGGCACAAGTATCGAAATAAAAATTGTAATTATGTTAAAAGTTCAAAGATAGCATTATAGCAAGACATGTCTAAAGTAGTCAAAACATAAACGCACGTAAGGAAGCATATACATAAAAATCAAATATAGCAAACAGTAAAGATAGAAACACATCAATATATATATGTTCGCGGGAAAAATTATTTTCATTGACGTCATTGTTTTCTTAAGCAACTGTTTATCGGTTACAAAAGATCCGGGCTTTTTATAAGATCCGGTTACAACAAAATTAAATAAAAATCCTAAAAAGATTACAACTTTCCTGAACAAATCGCAAGATCCTGTTTTACGGTCTCTTGCTTGTGTGGGTTCTTCGCCTGCGCTGGGGTTAATCCGTGGACCACCACGCGATCTTGATCTGGTCGGATCTACACGGTATGACGGGTGTTATTTCACGAAGGAAATAACAGCCGGGGGTATTATTTCACCAAGGAAATAATAGCCCTAAGTAATTGAAATCGACCAAGCGAAATCGATACTCTTCTCGGGATCAAAAACCAAGTTTTGATCCGGAGGATGACCGTGTGGATCTCAAATCTGATCTCTCTCGAACTCCTGCCTTATTTGGTGTGGATGAACACCAAGAACCAGATCTGAAAAGTCCAAAACTCCAAGATTCCAAAGCTTCAACCTTTTTTAGACTTGAGCCTTTAATCCAGCAGAGTTTCGCCTCCAAAAAATCCAACCTCTTTAGCCTTCAACCTCTCAAAAGTCCAACCCCCTAAACAATGAGCCCTCAAGTCTATTTATAGGCATCTCAATCTAGATCTGGGCTCAGATTTGGGCCCAGATCTGGGTGGCTCGGCCAGGTGGCTCGGCCAGGCCGAGACACTTATGAGTGTCTCGGATATTTTGATCATAACATTCTCATATGATCTCCAAATGACCTGATCCAAGATGCATTGGAAATCTGACAAATAGATCTACAACTTTTATGTTTTGAGTTTCTTTAGATTCAAATCGGATCATAGTTAAAATAGCTCCATAAGGTCTGAGACACCTTTGGGTGGTTCGGCCAGGTGGCTCGGGCAGGCCGAGACACTTGTGAGTGTCTCGGGTATTTTGATCATAACTTTCTCATATGATCTCCAAATGACCTCATCCAAGATGCATTGGAAATCGGACAAAGAGATATACAACTTTCATGTTTTGAGTTTCTTCAGATATGAAACGGATCATGGTCAAAACAGCTCCACAATGTCCGAGACACCTCGGGGTGTCTCGGCCATGGCTGAGACGTTCCGTTTTGCATATTTGTCCGTTTCCGCCGTAACTTTTTCATCCGAACTCGGATTTGAGCGATTCAAAGTGCGTTGGAAAGCTGATGAGGAGTTCTATAAGATTCAATAATTAGATCATCTGTGGAATAAATGAGACACAAAGGGTATTTCACTATTTGTGAACGACGTGAGGTTCCCGATCAGTTCGTATCCTTATTATTCTGAAATTTCGTTACTCCACGTAGTTCATCGATCCACTTTAGACGTTCGTCGATGTTAATCAAGTTTCTGTAACTTGGATAGTGACATTCATCATCTTCTCTTAGCTTCAAGCTGTTCGTGGAGACCTATAGGCAATTTTCGATGCCTACAGATACCCCCTCCAAAGTATTTCAGCCTTATTCTTTTATAGAAGAGTCTGGAATACTTTGGATATGATTGTCCCAACCTTTAATCGGCATAACGGGACCTTAGAATGGCTTCTATTCTTGATTCTTTCAATCCTCCAGGCTATTCGGTGCTTTGTCGAATGTCTGCAATGGTTCCGGTGCTGCATTTATTATCTGACCGTTTGTCAGAATTTTGAACTTGAAGTTAATTCCTGATTTTCTGATTTTTAGCTCGTGTTTGTTGTTTCAACATAGATCCGACCGTCGATTGTTGGCATTGAGTCTTCATTTGCAACGTGTTGTCCGGCGTTTGAGCTTCATTGTGATGCGTTGTTCGGCGTTCGAGCTTTATTGTGATGCGTTGTCCGGCGTTCGACACAGTTTATACTCGTACGTCTGCTGGAGTATACACAGTTTTAAGCTCTTAAGGTATTGGAGCGTGGCGGTCTCAAATTTTGGGGCTGCAGGACCAACTATTACAGTTGTTTCGTCTGCATATATGGATCTTACCCAAAGTTGTTGGACGCCCAAGTCACGAGACCAACTCATAAAGTTGATGCGTCAATGACTCGTATTTATAGAATTTTTTGGCAAATTCTCAGTCATCAACGGGTTTGATGAGCCTTTACCGACTACCGTTTGAGCCGGGCTAGCATGCGGATTGTTTAAGTCCGTTCCGCATGTGATGTTAAGCTAAAAGAGTTAACCCTTTTAGTGCTACGATATTGAATACGTAGACTTCGTCTTTCTCCTGTGAAAAGACTAAACAGCGACGTGTATGAGACGTTGACTTAGGATTTTTGGCAAATCCTCAGCCTTCAACGGATTTGATTAGCCTTTACCGACTACCGTTTGAGTCGGGCTAGCATGCGGATTGTCTAAATCCGTTCCGCATGTGACGTTGTGTTAACGGAATGAAATCCCTTAGACTTGCTGCTACAACTTCGAATACGTAGACTTCGCCATTGTTACGGGAATAGGCTACCACAACGTGTATTAGACGCTGACTTATCCCTACTTAGGTTTCAGGATAGGATACCCCAGAATCGAACTCTGGTGTCTTTTTCTACGGAGAAAGACTAAACCGGATACGCGTGTTAGGCGTCGGCATATCCTTTCTTAGGATTCAGGATGAAATTCCCCATGCGTGTAAGGCATGGATTTTGGTGTTATTAATAACAACCTGCCACAATATTGAATATGTAGGCGGGTGTTCTTTTTAACGGTTAAGAACTAACCGGCAGCGCGGGTTAGGCGCAGACTTATCCCTTCTTAGGTTTCAGGATAGGATACCCCAGAATCAAACTCTAGTGTTTTTTTCTACGGAGAAAGACTAAACCGGTGACGCGTGTTAGGCGTCGGCATATCCTTTCTTAGGATTCAGGATGAAATTCCCCATGCGTGTAAGGCATGAATTTTGGTGTTATTAATAACAACCTGCCACAATGTTGAATATGTGGGCGGGTGTTCTTTTTAACGGTTAGGAACTAACCGGCAGCGCGGGTTAGGTGCAGACTTATCCATGCTTAGGTTTCAGGATAGGATACCCCAAAATCGAACTTTGGTGTCTTTTTCTACGGAGAAAGACTAAACCGGCGACGCGTGTTAGGCGCAGACTTATCCCTACTTAGGATTCGGTATAAACTTCCTAGGATGAATCCTAGATTGATAAATTCTTGGAAAAGGTTGGGAAATGAAGAATTTTATATTCTATTTCCCGGTCTTCTTTTAGGGTGAAGGCGAACCCGATGCGGGAGAGGAAGAATTTTATATTCCATCTCCCAAAGCTGAAGAGGAAGAATTTTATATTCTATCTTCAGATGCAAAGGAGACTCGGGGTGGGATCTCCACCCCCAGAATCCAGAAAGGTGAAACTAGAACTGGGATCTCCACTCCGAGAATCGGACAGATTCGGATAATCCTAACTGTTGGAAGGTTTGATTACCGAATTAAAGGTGAATTCCTCGTTTATCAAGAATGAATTATGGTTTTGGCCCTAACTGTAGGAAGGTTTGACCAAGTGGGAGTTTGAGGTGACCCTAACTATAGGAAGGTTTGATCACTTGATTTGAAAGTGGACCTCTCGCTCATTGGAGGAATCGAGAGGGGATTTTGGTTTTGGCCCTAACTGTCGGAAGGTTTGACCAAATAGGAGGTTTGAGATGATCCTAACTGTAGGAAGGTTTGATCGCTCAATTTGTGGGCCTCTCGTTCATTGAAGGAATCGAGAGGGGATTTTGGTTGTGGCCCTAACTGTAGGAAGGTTTGACCAAGTAGATAGTGAGAGTGAGAATACAAATCATAGTAGGAGTGTTGACTTGTACAAATCACTCAGAAGGAATTCTTGGTGTTAAGTTATAAGGACTTAACACGAAGGGGTTTCACAATTCGTCAAGGATTGATATCAAAATTCCAAGTATTATATCCGGACTCTAACAATGGGAGTGTTGAGTGCACAGATACATCAAAAGTTTGAGTGGATTTAACCGAAAGGAATTTTAGTGGACCCACTGTCAATTAATTTGATCAGTGAGGGTTTTTATGGTGGAAGACTGTGAGTTGTCAAACACCAATGGAAATCTTGTGAGGGAAGATTGATCCAACGAAGTGATCGAACCTCGTCTCAGCAAAAGAGTGTTCGGAAATCACAGTGGGGGTTTAGTGTTTATCACTTTGTTTGCAATGATCGGGTTATCCCTAAGAAAAGTACATATAGTATTCTTCCGGGAACTTCTCGTTACATGAATCATCCACCCCCAGCTTCTTTGCGAAACTGGGTTTATCATTGCATTTGGTTGTATGATCGGGTTATCCTTAAGAATATTACGTATAAAATTCTCCAGGAACTTCCCGTCAACGGTAGGAAACAGTTTAGACTCATATACCTATTGGAGTATCAGGGAGCAGTTTAACCTCTTATACCGGTCGGAGCATTGAGAAGCAGTTTATACTCTTATACTTGTCGGAGTCTTCATTCGACTTAATTGAGAGATATAACGCCGGCTTCAACCAAGGTTTAGATGCTATTCTTGAGAGTAAAGCAATCCTTAGTGGGATGAAGGATCCTCTTGTGATACGCACAGTACTTTGGATCCGCAGTATTGTCAGCTTCCTCCTGATTGACGATAGGTGGTAGCTTGATCTTGTTGTTTTCAAGGAGGGATTCGAAGATGGCTGGAACGTCTTCGTCCTTAAAGGAATACTCTTTTTGGAGTTTCAGATCCGAGGTCTTTTGATGCCTTCGGGGTTGTTGTTGCGACATTTGATTATCACCAACAGCAGCTACAGGTGCCTTGCCCTTACCACGGGAGGCGAAGTTCGAGTTTGGAGGATTAGTCGTCGATTGGCTCCTCTCGGCCTTCTTCCTTCGGAGGAAGCGTTCGGCTTGTTCACCGTGCACCTTCAAGTCTTTCCAAGTGTTGGACGGTGTTGTCCCCATTGCTTCCAACACGTCCAATGCGAGGTTGTTGTGGCAAGTCTGGAGAATGAACTCCTCGGTGATCGGGTCCCGATAGTTCATCGCCTTGTTCCGGAACCTTTTGACGAAGGCATCAACCAATTCCCTGTCTTTCTGTTTCTCATCAAGCAACGACCCGATGGATATCTCGGTGTCGTCGTCGAAGAAGTTGGTGAGGAATTTAGTCTCCATATCGTCCCAGCTATTCACACTTCCTGGCTTGAGGCGGCGATACCAATCGAAGGCGACTCCACGAAGAGTGCCAACGAAGGACCGTACCATCAGAGGCTCATTACCAGAGATAACCCCCAAGTGTGATTTGAAGTAAATCAAATGCTGAGTGGGTGAACCATTCCCATCAAACGGCGTGAAGTTAATTAGATTAAACTTCGCCGGATACGGGATTGATTCCCATTCTCTTGGGTATGGACAAGGAATGCCCGTCTTCTTCGTCTCTTGAGTTGAAATCAACGTATTGATTTTGCTCTCGAGGTTTGTAATCTTCAAGCTTTCACCTGTAGTTTCGTTAGCATTCTCGTTACCACCCCCTGCATTGACGGGAGGATTATTGGCATTATGAGCTTCATTCGCACCTGTGTCCTCATCTTCCTGATTAACCTGGTTACGACGACTTGGTTCGCCTTGCTGGTTTGTCAGTGCTTGGATTTGTTGGTCATGCATTTCTCTCATATTCTGCATGGCCATCTGCATTTCGAACCTGAAGCTCTCCTGTTGTTTAGCCATGGCTTCTTCAAGCATCTTGGCCACTTGTTCCGCGCTTATCTTAAGTGACTCGCGGGGTTGTCCCTCGCTGGATACCGTATTATCTGATACGACCACAGAGCAGGCATCCGATTCTTCATCTTCTGAAGGTAATCTTGTCCGAATCCTACCATAAGTTGCTCGTATGATGGCTCCAGACTGTAGACGGGTTACACGCCGGGGTACTTCCGGAATCGACTCGGGATTATCCTGTGTCGATGTCCCTTTGCTGGTCATATTAGTGGTGACCCTCGGAAATTCTCCATCTTCGACTACCGTTCTTCTTCGTCGGAAACGCCTAGGCCTTGGTTTTGGCGTTTCGGTACTGAGCCTTTCAAAAATCGAAGTTCTTTCGGGGACCGTCTTGATGCAGTTGCACTCAGACAATACTGCTCGAATGAGTTTGGAACAGGGGCACTGAGTTTCTAGTTTTCGAGGACTCATTTTCCTGGTTTTACTCGTACCCCCAACACGATAGTACAACTCGTCGGTTTGAAGGTCGGAGTAACCTATCGTGTGTTGTCACGACTTCTTAGGTATAACGCTATCATCATCAGACGACAACATTTCCTTCTGAGGGCGAACTGCCTTCTTTGGGCTTTCAAGAGTCACGCGTCTCGACACGCGCCTTTGTGGGCGTGAATTTTCGACGGGCTCCTGGACTTCAATGCGCAGACTGGTGCGCGTAGTTACCATGAACTCCTTGTCATGTTGAGGGTGGCGACGACCCCCGTCATGTTGAGTCGTTCGGGGCTTCTTTATCGGGCCCAAACGTTCTTGAACTGGAGCTTTGGGAAGTGGTGCGAGGCGCTCCAAAACTGACCTCCTTCTTCGGGATGGTTCGGGAGGTTGAACTTGTTTTGAAGGCTGCAATGATTGTTCCTTAGCCTGAGTTGCCACTTCAGACTTCGGCCTCCATACTTGGCGGGTTGGTGGCGGCTTTTTGGCCACTTCCTTCTGCAGTCTTCTGCGGGCTTCTTGGACTTGAGCCCGTGCCTGCGCTGACAGTGCGTGGCACTTGCGAATGCGCTCATCCAGTGTCGAACGATTCCGTTTGACACAGATCCATTCATTCGTTGGCGGCTTGGAGGAGCTGTCATTCATTGGTTGTTGAGGCTGTTTGCCTCTCCTGTTCTTCAGATCTGCGTCGTAACGGATTCCGTCAGTGGACTCCATCGCCTTTGCGAATTGCCGCGCCAGGCGTTGACGTCGCCTCTGGCGGGCTCTCTTTGAAAGAGTCGCTACGCCTTCAGCGACGGAGGAATTGGCCAGAACAGATCTGACCTGGTTGGAGGTTAGTGGAACTTCACCCGATGCAACTTCGGCATCGATCGGGGTGAGATCTTTGTTGGTATTCTCTACTTCTTCATACCAACGGACTTTTCTCCTGGAGGAGAACTTCTTGGACTTGCGGGGGGAGGTGGATCCGGACGAGGATGACAGATACTCCTCGAACTTTTGTTGGTCGAATTCGTACTCGACCTCCTCCTCGACCGGGATTGAGATCCGTGGCTGCGACGCAACGATCTCGGCAGCGAGATCGGTGGCTTCCACTGTGGTCGCCAGATTGTTCGCGGAAAAAATTATTTTCATTGACGTCATTGTTTTCTTAAGCAACTGTTTATCGGTTACAAAAGATCCGGTCTTTTTATAAGATCCGGTTACAACAAAATCAAAGAAAAATCCTAAAAAGATTACAACTTTCCTAAACAAATCGCAAGATCCTGTTTTGCGGTCTCTTGCTTGCGTGGCTTCTTTGCCTGTGCCGGGGTTAATCCGTGGACCACCATGCAATTTTGATCCGGTCGGATCTACACGGTATGACGGGTGTTATTTCACGAAGGAAATAACAGCCGGGGGTATTATTTTACTAAGGAAATAATAGCCCTAAGTAATCGAAATCGACCAAGCGAAATCGATACTCTTCTCGGGATCAAAAACCAAGTTTTGATCCGGAGGATGACCGTGTGGATCTCAAATCTGATCTCTCTCGAACTTCTGCCTTATTTGGTATGGATGAACGCCAAGAACCATATCTGAAAAGTCCAAAACTTTGAGATTCCAAAGCTTCAACATTTTTTAGTCTTGAGCCTTTAATCCAGCAGAGTTTCGCCTCCAAAAAATCCAACCTCTTTAGCCTTCAACCTCTCAAAAGTCCAACTCCCTAAACAATGAGCCCTCAAGTCTATTTATAGGCATCTCAATCTAGATCTGGGCTCAGATCTGGGCCCAGATCTGGGTGGCTCGGCCAGGCCGAGACACTTGTGAGTGTCTCGGGTATTTTGATCATAACTTTCTCATATGATCTCCAAATAACCTGATCCAAGATGCATTGAAAATTTGACAAATAGATCTACAACTTTTATGTTTTGAGTTGCTTCAGATTTAAATCGGATCATAGTCAAAACAGCTCCACAAGGTCCGAGACACCTTTTGGTGGCTCGGCCAGGCCGAGACACTTGTGAGTGTCTCGGGTATTTTGATCATAACTTTCTCATATGATCTCCAAATGACATCATCTAAGATGCATTGAAAAACTGACAAAGAGATCTACAACTTTCATGTTTTGAGTTTCTTCAGATACGAAACGGATCATGGTCAAAATAACTCCACAAGGTCCGCAACACCTCAGGGTTTCTCGGCCATGGCTGAGACGTTCCGTTTTGCATATTTGTCCGTTTCCGCCGTAACGTTTTCATCCGAACTCGGATTTGAGCGATTCAAAGTGCGTTGGAAAGCCGACGAGGAGTTCTATAAGATCCAATAATTAGATCATCTGTGGAATAAATGAGACACGAAGGGTATTTCACTATTTGTGAACGACATGAGGTTCCCGATCAGTTCGTATCCTTTTTATTCTGAAATTTTGTTACTCCACGTAGTTCATCGATCCACTTTAGGCATTCGTCAACATCAATCAAGTTTCTGTAACTTGGATAGTGGCATTCATCATCTTCTCTTAGCTTCGAGCTGTTCGTGGAGACCTATAGGCAATTTTCGATGCCTACAATATAGACAAACAAACAGAGGCAATCATAATAATAATCAATAGCATAATAAAGCGATACACAATAATTATTAGCATACAATAGTTATATATCACAGAGGAAATAATACAAAATCATAAACAGGTTCGAAGAAACACAATTAAAATCAAAGCATAAAAATAAAATATATCAAAGCAAAAGATAAACAAGATTCAGAACCATATGATGTGTATAGCAAATATAATCATCATGTATAATAAGCGTTAAAATGAAAACATAAGCATATAAAAGTTTGAATAATCATAGTTTAATAATGCTAACAAGATAAACTATGATGAAAATAGTCACAAAATATTATATGATAAAATAGACATGATAACAAATAAGTAATACAAAATAAACATATTGCTTACAACATAATAAGAAAGACTTAATTATATATGTTCCGACAAACAATATAATAAATCAAAATATTAGTAATATTCATATAGTAAATAATAAATATAAAAAAATACAACAATAACAATCATTACCGTATAAAATCAATTCAAATGTAGCAATATATGGCATAGTAATCAAAATCACATAAATACAATCGGCATAAATACATAAACAATGATGTATAATACATAAAACATAAACTATAAAAGATAAAATAGATATATAAACAAATGAAAACATAAGAAGGGCATATATTCGTATAATAAAAACAACGATAAATTTTAGATAAACATATCATGAATGATTAATGAACATGTGAACATAAACACTGATAATAAATAAAACAAAACATGATCAGACAAGGTTGATACTAGAATGATTAAGCACTATAAGTCAATAAAAAGTATACATCGTAAATATAATAATATACGTGAATACACCTATAATAAAAAGAATAGTAAGTCTAAAAGAATGAAAAGTAAAACACAACTCAAGTAAAGGAAAATAATGAGTAGAGAATGGACAACAACCAATGACACAATACAAGGACATAAAAATCTAAAAATAACATATACAATAAAAAATAACATATACAATGTAGATATGAAAAGTATATTCGAACATAAGAAAATAATCTGAATATCAGACATGCCAGGTAAGGTGTATGGGAAGTCTAGAACGATGTGAAACATTTATGAACATGAGGAGAACGGAGGAAGGAGGCACGGGATCTGGAGCTCGGAGCTGGGGGTCTGGAGGCAGAGCTGCGGGGAGGTTGGGCGGCGACGGAGCGGGTGGCCGAGGTTGAGGGAGGCGGAGCTCGGCAAGTGGCTGACGGCGCGGTGGCGAGATTCAAGTGGAGCTCGAGAGAGAGAGAGAGAGAGAGAGAGAGAGAGAGAGAGAGAGAGAGAG